>JAWZYV010012102.1:0-261046 GCA_038373885.1 Cheiracanthium punctorium
TAAAGCACCCACAAAAATCTGAGCAACAAATAGTAGAATTTTACATTAGAAGTTATATGAACACTAAGCAAATATTAAAATTTTCGGAGGAAAATTAGTTTTCAAGCACCTATAAGGATAAAACCTAGACGGAATAAATTTAGTATTACAAGATTTTATTTTTAAACATTCACAATTTCTTCTTCAATCTATGTATGATTTTATTTCAAATTTATTTTGTAACAAGCAAGTAATAAACCCAAATCAAATAACTTCATAAATTATACTTTTTCTGAATAAAACTGTTCAATTAACCTTTTAACGTACAGTGTTCCCGCTCTGGGAACACCAAACTCTGACGTTTTGACTGTTGCCAGTCACTAAGAATAGATTTGATTTCTATAAAAACAGTCGCGGGTGACATAGCTCCACAAGAATCCTTTACTTTTGAGCACGTCATTTCCCGTAAAAGAATTGTCACGATTATTTTAAACAGCACTGACATATGCTGAAAAATGGAAGAATGTGAGAAGAGCTGGATAGATTGTGCTCACACGATAAAAAGGGTCTCTAGATCTGTGGTATGCGATGAATGTTTCAATCGTCTGCCATCTTGCTGGTAGTTAAGTCGAGTGATGGCAACCGCTGCCCTTTTTTCAGCATTGGGAAAAGGTTGCGCTTCAAAGGGTTAAAAAAAATTCAGATTTTTTTCTTTTCTATTAAAGTAAGTACAAACTGTTCTTTGAAATATTCTGTGTGCTCTGTACCCATGTAATTTTTTTATGTTTGTGCTTGCAGGGCCTTATTATCGCATGGGCAAATCGGGACTTTGCCCAGGGCCCCATTTTAAATGTTGTACTGAAATATTCTTTTTTTTTTTATTTCAAAATTTTATGAAAAATAAAATAAATTTCATAGAAGGGGGCCTCCCAAATTCATCAATGCGCGGGGCCCTTGTTGGTCATAATCAGGCCCTGTGTGTTTGCACCTACCTTGGAGCACCCACACAATCAGTGCCCCTGAAATAGAGCCTAAGCTAAAAATATACAATAAAAAAGAAACTGTTTTGATAGCTATTTTAATAAACTTTTTGAGAGTTCAAAATGTATCACCTCAGTTTGTATAAATTAAGACAAATTCTTAAAACCAACACAAAAAATGTTATAAAATTCTATTATTTAAAAAAAATGTTTGTTTTATATAAGAAATTAAGCAATGTGGGGGAAGGTGGAAATTGTACTACAGTTTTGAGTGTTAAAATTAATTTTTAAAACGAATATAGTGCAATTATATTTGTTTAAAATTAAACAAAACAAATCATAAGTAAAATTACACCAAGAATTAAATATTAATCTAAAAATCACCATATAAAGGACAAACATAACTCAGAAACATAAAAAGGAAATATTCTAATTGCACGAAAAAATACATAAAATATGAAATGTATACTAAAAAATAGAGATGAATACCAAACAGAACAGTACAGTTTTCCAGGGGCCAATGAAGCAAAGTTTTTAGGTCGAAATTGAAGATTACATTGAAAATTAAACAACAAAGAAATGTTAAACAAAAAAGTTACCATTTTAAATTCATTTTCTGAAACATAATTATTAAAACGAATCTATCTTAAAAGACCGCTAAGAATGAAAATTAATACATAACAAACAAACAAATATGCATCAAAATAAGGTAGCAAGTTTAAGTTGATGAAAATTGACATAAAACATCAAAATTTAAATAGTATAATAAGATTTAATACCAAGAATATACGATTCGGCGATTCATACAAATCAAAACACAGCCAGGGCCAGCTCCTGTTTCAGCGGGAAAAAACAACGTTAACGATACGAATACGCGCGGAATGGTTGGCGAAATAATATTCTTGGCGAAAACAGCTCAAGATCGACTTTGGCGATGCTTTCTTCCTTCTTCCTACTTCCGGTTGTATGGCCTTGAAACGGTGGTGAAAATAACCACTTCGTGTTTTTATTTGGATTTTTTGAGCAAGTTTGGATTTCGTCGAGGTGTCCCGTCTCCTTGGGTCGAGTAGTAATATGAGTTCGCCGCATAATTTTTTTTTTTCACTTTTGCATGCTTTAAGAGGCTGGAATTATACTAATTACTTCGACATAAGTTATTTTTCTCTGTAAAATACTATGTCTTATTTGTTAAAAAAGTAATTAACGCTTTTCATGTAATTTTTTTACACGCTGTTAGCTCAGATATATTCTATATTCAGCTAGTAAAATGAATACTCGAAAAATTATTCTTGCCGTTTCGAGAATAGCAAATAGCTCATCATATTTTAACTTAAGATATCTGTCCCAGACAACTAAACTGTGCTCTTTCTTTGAACGGGATCACAGAGGAGCGGAATTTCCCCTTATTATTGATAAAAGTTGGAAAGAAATGCTGAAAGAAACTAGCCAAGCCATCATACCTGAATGTAAAAAGTTTTGGAAAGAAACAAAAGATCATTTTCAGCAGGATCGCAAATTATATAACCATGGAGATACTGATGTATTTTGGCGCTTTGATTCCGAGGTAAAGTTATATGATTATATAAAGATCTTTCAAAACAACAGCTTGTTGCCATTCCAGATATTTATAGTTGGTGACTTTTGATAAACTGAATAAAATTTCGTCCAGTAAACATGGGTGTATTTCAACACTATTTCTGAAATGTTATGGCAGATAAAGTGAAACTATTTTAAGCAGATTTCGTATAGGAATGTGAATGCGAAAATGATGCGTTGAATGATAGCAGGTAAGGCAGTATTAACAATAAATAAGTGTAAAAGAAAAAAGTAAGCACTTTATTTATCAAAACAGTTTACAATAGCTGCTCCAATGAGAGATCACCAACGACGATACAACATTCACAGCTGTGACATATAGATTAGCATATTAGTTAAAACGTCATGCATGTCCCCCTATTTCCAGAGGTACAGGCAACCAGATTTGTGGGATTATCATTGTGCTCTCTTCTAGTTCTTGTATCAAGTCTAGAAGTATAAAATGGCCCACGCTGTCTAGAGGTGGCCCACCATGACAGATTGGATCGACACTAGAGATGAGATGGGCTCAGCCCAAACCGGGCTTCGGCTCTGTAATTCACAATTGCATTCGGGCTCGTGAAAAATTTCTATTTTATTGAACATACTCCTTGAAACAGATTTTTTAAAAAGTGATTCATATAGAAAATAAAAGTACTTATAAAAAAAAAAATAGTGGCACGGGTGCCTAGAATGCGCGTGAAGCTCTTTGGGTATTTCAGAACGGCGGCTTATATTGCTTAGTTAGTCATGAGATCGGACATTATTTCATAAACATAGATATAAAGAATTAGAAAGTGCATTCAAAATTTGCAACTATATTTGTCTTTAATTTGTACAAAAGGCAAAATTTATTGTATTCTGTCAAGGAATTACTTCTTTGAATTTTATTATCTTTAGCTGAAATTTCGGGCTCGGGCTCCGACTTAAATAATATTGCTCGGGCTCAGCTTTCAAAAAATGAGCCCAAACTCATCTCTAATAGACACTGAACATGGAAAATGGCTGAACTGTGAAGGTCCTGGGTTCAGGCCCATTGATCTGACAGTCTGGAGTTTTGGGCAGTTTCCTCCAGATGTGATGTGAATACACATTATAATCCCTTGAAAAGCCCTCTGCTCAAGGCTCTCTTCTTAGGCAGAGAGCCCTTGAGTAGCTTTACTTTAATACACAGTGCAGTTCATATCAGGATGTAGTTTACATCGGTTTGTACCCAGGCCCGGCTTTAGAAATTTGGCTGCTGTAGGCAAAATCAAGATCAAAGGCCCTCTACGCATTTTCATACACAGGTGCATGCATACATACATATTCATAGATCTATGAATATGTATGTATGCATTCATACATGTATAATATGTTCACTCATCATGAAAAAATATTCATGACATTTAGAAAGTTTAACTGTAAAAAGAAACTTTTTGTGGTGATTCTCAAGTCTTGGAAACTTTACATAGTAGATAGCCCTCCAATATTGCATAATTAAAGAGCTCATATTATTTATCATTTTACCCAAAAATTGAGTTGTTCTAGAAAAATTCTATTTATGAAGCAATAATTTAAATAGTTCAAACATATCAAACGTAACTTATAAAAATTAACTACGGTTTATTTATACAATAAGCATTTTTGCTTGTTTGTTTAATTTATCTTGGTTAGGGCCAATATAAAGTAAATTCTTAAGCTTTTAGTTTAATAAGCCAGTTCTTGATTCCATTAAGGCACATTAAAATAATGCAAACAAAACATAATTCAAAGATGATATGAATAGGAAATTGAAATCCAAAAGTAAAAAATAATTATATAATCTAAAGATAGTTAGTTTACAAATCATAACAAATTGGCAAAAATACTTATTTGCTAGTTTGTCTTTAGGGATGTATCAATCAACAGAACAATGCTCTGCTGATGGTGACTCATTCTCAGAAACTATTTGAATTATTTACGTTTATGGTTTATTCACTTAAATTGCGTTGTCTATTTCCCTACTCTTATTTTGAATCTATTTATCATTTAGTGTGGATAAAAATATTTATAAAAATTCATGTGATCCTACAAACTAAAATTCAAGTAAAGTGGAGGGAAAAAAGAAGTTTCATAAAAAAACTTACCCCCCCCCCCAAAAAAAAAAAGAAAAAACCAACCTGAAATAATTCAACAAAAATGCAATCAATAAAAGTAACTTACCTTGAATTTACGCGTGAAATACAAGCTTAATATTTTTTTAAAATGTTTTTTATCCCCTCTTCAAAAACTTTATCTATTATATTTAAAATCCTCATATAATTGATATGCTAATTATCATTATCAGCCGTATAATTGGTATGTTGCAATAAGTTCATTTTATAAATTGGCTTTTATCAGCCTATTAGCCTGATACCTGGAGTTATGTCTTACAGCTTTATCATTCAGTTTTATATATATATATATATATATATATATATATATATGTGTGTGTGTGTGTGTATATATCTAGGTACCAGCCTCTTCCCTGAACTAAACTGAAGAATCTGAAATCAAATAATGCATTGAACCTTCGTTAGAAGATTGTTTAATGCCATATTTTATAACTGAATTTTTTGCCCTTTTGTTTGCCAATTCATCAGTGTAATTGAGTGATTTCACAATATCATTTTCTATTGATATTAAAGACAGTCCGACTAACCTTTCTTGGTACATAGTTGGTTTTAAATATGTTTTAATCAGCTTTAGCTTTGAAAAGCTGCTGTCAGCAGTTAGATCAGTCATTGGTATTGTTAATAAAATTCTCAGTGCAGTTGATTTTGATTAATCGGACCAGCCTCTTATTTGGAACAAATCTTAAAGAACCGAAACAAATGCTGTTACATAAGCATATCATTAATTTATTGGACCAAATTCTGCTTAATTGCACCATACAGCAAGTGAGTGAGTAAGAAAACAGTGATCATAAGTCTCCTGCATAGAGTGGATGTAAAGCCTTGAACTTTGAAATACAACCAGTCAACTGAATAGGCCGAAAATAACAAGCATTAGTAACAACTTTTGAACCTTTTACAGGCCAATTTTCCTAATTCGGAACGTCAGTTTAAAAATGTATTGAAAAATTAAATTTTATCAATATTGACTTGAAAAAAATAGCAGATATAGTTAAAAGATGGCTTTTTTTTTTTTTTTTTTTTTTTTAAATAGAATTTGCATTTCTATTATTAGTGGGAAACAGGATTAAAATATCATAAAAATAGCCATTTTCATAAATTTTTATGGAGCTATCTTGGTACCCCCGCCTCCCCCTTCAAACATAATTCATACCTTTACTTAAATTTAAAATGAATCTTTCATTTATTCTTAATATTTCACTTGTTATTTAAACTACTCATAATGTTATAAAAAGTATAGTTAGAAATGACCAATGTTCTTAATTGAGAACACAGTGAAAATTGGGGGGAGGGGGTACAATTTCCCCACATTTAAATGACTAATATCCTTTAACCAATGTATTAGAAGGCAAAGTATGCAAAAAAAAACTAATTTAAAATATGCCAGTATCTGAATTCAGTCTGTAAAAGATTAAAAAGGTGTTTATCTATTTTGAGTAGTGTTCTATGCAGGAAATGCACCGACTATAAAAAGAAAAAAAACCCGAGTAGAAAAATTTTGAAGGATGCGAATTATTTCAAGATCATTAAAGAGTTTTCTTTCGAGAATCGGTCATTAGTGGCAGTATTCTAAAACTGTGAAATGGAAAAGTTGAAAAACAAAATGCATTTAGATTTTTTTTTTAAAGATTATTTGATCGGCGGCCCTAGGCAGTCGCCTAGGTTTGTCTAATGGTAAAGTTATTAGGCAAATTGTTTGTATCTCTCTTAAAATTTGGATTTTTATTGATTGATGTCAATAATTAAGCCTTGCTTATGATAAATTCTACCTTTGACATCATTTGGATCCCACCTGAATTTTATTTTCTAGCTATGTGCCTGACATATAATCAACTTTGGAAGAAGACAATTTGATGTTCATTTCGTTTCGCACACTCATTGATGAAACGCCTGTCAGCAATCTGTGTACTATTTTAAAGATGCATGTTGCTCAAAGTCTGTGTAGGGAATGACAACTTAAGCCAGAAAGTGCTTTCATCAGCCTAACCTGCTTATTAGATCTCCTCTATCTGCATTTACATCTCTGACATATAATTTTAAAACACTCTATTAGTGTAGTGGCTACGTTCATGGTGCTTGGTGTTGGAAGAATATTATTTTCAAGCCATAGGGCCAAGAGGCAACAATATATCACAGATCTATTTTCATGGCAATAACAAGCTGTGCCAGTGTGACCACATGATCCTTGACATTGCTGTTACTCCTCCTGTTGATATAAAAATATTTTTATGGCAATGTGAATGTAGCCACTGTGTTATAGTAATGTTTAATAACACTCTCAAATTATCCAAAGAAATCAAACATTAAAGATCAACTTTCCTTTTAGAATCATGAAATGTATAGGGGAATGCATGTCTCCCTTCTTGACTGTGAGTTGGAACCTAATATACTGCTCACTGTTAATGATTTTACGATTATACTTTTTAAATGAATCATATTTCTGAAAAATTTGTTAGAGATGATATTTCGTTTATTACTCTTTCATTTGAAAGCCAGTCCCATGCAATGTACTAAATCAGTTTTGCTCAAGATTAAATAAAAAATAAAACAAATTAAACTTGAAACTTATTTTACCTTCATTTGAAAACAAATCCCACTTTAAATAATGTAATGTCATCTCATACAATAGGCTTTTTGAACTATTTAACAGTCAGCATAATTATTGCCAAAAAATGTCAACTTCTTTTTGGTGGCACTGTATTTTATTCTGTGTACTTATTATGTAAAATGTGTAATAAAAATAGCTGTGGTATTAATATATGAAGTTACAAATGAATACCGAATTGCAGCGATGTCTTAAATATTAAAAAGATCAATATTTATATACTCAGTTTTATTTTGTTTATTTTTCAGGATTGACCATGCGTTATTCCCAGAATATTAGCTTATTCTTAATTTATGAATATTCAGTTATTTTAGTACAGAATTTTATACGAAATTTGTACATCAAGACTTCCTCTATATGAATATAGTTAAATTAACTATGTTAAACATTTTAAAAGTTAAATTTTAACCATGAACTTTTTGAAAATATTATTATCACTGCCAAAGAATCACACGAGATCCATTTTTTATCAGTAGGCTGTAGGGAAGGGGGAAATCACGATTCTTGCATATTATCTATCGATCTAGTTTTTTTTTAATATTTAACAAATCACTTAAATATTTAACAATTCAAAAAACACTAATTCAAAGATTTTATTGTTAATGAAAAAAAAAAAAAAAAAGATATTTTTGTGTGCTTTATAAATATTTATAAAAACTCACTTTTCCTCTTATATTTTAGGATTGCTTGAAACAGTGGAGAGTGTCATCTGACAAATTAAATAAATTAGGTTCTAGTGAGTGCACATTAACAATAAATGATCAGAAAAAAGCAGTATTTTCGGGTAATGTTGACTTGACACTACCGAAGGATGGCAAAACAAAATTTACTGGGTTCTGTGGAATTAGATCAGTAAAAAAGATGGTAAGAAGTTTTCTAAAGTATTAGTTGATTTCTCAATAAAACTTTATTAATTTATTGTTTCATAGGTAAATTTTCAGCAATGTTTATTTAAATTAAAATTGAATGCTATTTAGATATGAGGTTATACATATCCAGAGAAATCAGATGGTCATAATTAGTAGTGTGTCGGATTGTTAAAAAGTTAGATCCGTGGATACGGATCTGGAAATGGATAAGTCTCTTTTAAATCCATAGATACGGATATGAAAACGGTTCATTTGTTTCGTATACCTGCAGATATGGATATGAAAACATATAATTTGCTGTCATATCCATGGATATGAATACAGATCTTTTTGTTTAAAAATTATTTTGAAGAATAAATCATCCCCCACCTACACACACACCCCCAGTTAAAATATGCAGTCAGCAAAACTGCTATTCCGGACTTCCCAAACTCCTCATATTCAAAAGAGTTTTTAATCAGCACTTTTCCTAACTTTTGTCTTTTTGAGGTCCTACTTTAAGTACATACAAAACCGAGTGTGAGAAATTCTTTTCCTCACATCAGTCAAAAAAAAGAAGTGGAATGAATAATAGAACACTCATTTCTCAGTTCGTTCCACCCATAGAGAAGGGATATAGGTGGAGGAAGCAATTGTAACCCTAAACTGAAGCGAGCACACGTGACTTGTGGTCAAGCGGGGCAGAATTTCTCAATTTCTTTGCTGTTCTCCATAGCTTTGTGTGAGGTTGATGGTTCTAATCCAAAAAAAATGGTGCATTATTGCTCTGCATATGGATGCAATGAAAAATTCTTGAAAGGAGGACAACTGGCATTTCACAGGAAAGCTATGTTTTGCAATTTTAGCCAATTAAAATGTATGAATGTACTTTAAAACACTAGATTGACAATTTGGTGATTGTATTAACTCGCCAAGTATTGCAGATCTGAAAGTCACATAATTTAACTTTTAATTTCAAATTAAAATAAAAAATCGGATCAAACTAAAATTTACTCTTTATTTTCTCAGTTAATGTAACAGGTTATTGTTTGAGAATGTCTATTGGCGCTGTAGTGCCTCACTCATGTTTCTTTCTTAAACATTCTATTTTTTTCAAAATTTCCTTATTGTTAAGGTAATTTTATCAGACTATTAGTAACAAATTGAACTTTTTAAGCTGATCCATTGAAGTTATATTTCTCTGTTTTCGGGCAAAGAATATCACAAATCATGGGGGGAGGGGGGAAATACCATTTCATTATGTTAACAGAAACATGAATTTCAATGAACGGATTCACTATATATGTGTATATAAATGTAAAGATATTGCTAAAAAATCAGCTGTTTAAAACATTCGTATTAACTCTAATAACAATAAGGTTTAAAATACTAGATCGCACCCTGTCTCCCGAAATAGAAATCTATATGAGCTTTGTACAAACAAACTTTGAATTTTAAATTGCTATTAAGCAATTTAAAATTCAAAGTTTGTATTCAGAATTCACAAAGTTTGTATTCAGAATATTAATTCTGAAAAAAGGTTGTTGCTGTATGCATTATTTTATTCTGCATAAATAATTTTCTAGTCCTTTCTGCATAACCAGCATTAAAAAAAAAAAGAGTTTTATTGAAATTTTGGACCTTTTTTAAAAATAAAAATTGCTATTTTGATAAATTATAACAATTGTGAAAAAAAGTAGTGTCTTGTTATACGAACTTCAAAGTGATGCTGTATCCTACAAATTTTTTTCATCAAGCATTACTTTTTTTAAGCTTTCCTAAAGATCTACAGAGTTCTTTGGGAAACACAGTTAAAAAGAGAAGGATTTAAAGCTTCAGATTATTCGAAGCTGCGTTCAAAGCATTTTACAGAAGATTGCTTTGAGTTGAGAAAGCAAAATTTGGAGGAACATGGTTAAAGAAGGATGCAATACCAACCATCTTCAATTTTTCTCATCATCTCCATCGAAAAAATATTCTCATCAAGCTTGATAATGTACATTACTAGATTTTATTACAATGTATTGTAACAAAATTGAAATAATATGAAAAATACAACAAAATAAAATCTTTCAATAGCCGAAACTTCAAAGTAATTCTGCAAAGCAAAATTAGAGACTAAATAATTCCAAAATAACTAGAGGGGGAGAAAATAAATAGTGCTGCAAAAACCATTTCCCCCCGTTCCCTTTCTAGAAAAATAAAATGCTTGAGTTTGCGAACCAAAGGGCGATAAGCAGCCAAATCTGCTTATTCTTCTATCTTCTCCTATGACGCTCTTATCTTAGCTTCAACTTTTCCGGGAAAATATAATAGGAGGCTCCCTCCACCTATATCCCTTCTCTATGGTTCCACCCAACACCACAGACTTCCATGACACCTGTCTCGACATTTCCACCAAAGCGAAATGGTCATCTCACATGTCCATAGTAATCTAGGTAATAAAACCATTCACAAAACTAGACATGTTTGAATGTTAATGTTCCAAGCATCTGTTCCTTGATAAAGTATTCTCTGGAATTAAATTGTTTATTTTTATTGTTTTTTGCTTATTAAATTGCTATGCTATTTGGAAATACCATACAGAAAGAAAAAAAAACATTTTATTAATAATTTATTTGAAATTGATTCGATTACACAAGCTGTGATGTTAAAATTAATCAAATTGGACATTAAAATGAAAAAAAGAAACATTCAAAATAATTTTAGAGACAGCTGGGATCGAACCCACAATCACGAGTACCGCAAATCAACTCGTTTGCACTTTACGCTACGGAGGCTTGCTTTATCTCGAATCAAAAATATATTTAAGCTGCATACACTGATTTTTGAATGTTTGGAGCATGATTGCTTGAGAACGCCTCTAAGTTGCATCCTAAAATTTGCATCAGTGATTGTACATCTTATGAGCTACATTTGTACCAAATTTCATTCGAATTGGTGATTCCAAGGTCGTGTCCTCTCCTTGTGAGTGTTTCTAGTTTAAATTAAAACTGAGTAAAAGTGAGCAAAATGATATTTTGGTCAGGACATTTTTTTTTTTCAGGATTTTTCCACCCCGGACAAAATAGTACAACCCTGTGTTGTGGGCACATTCTGTTCCTCAGAAATGCTGAAGTGTGAAGGTCCTAGATTCAGATTCTATCGCAGGCTGTCAATCTAACCATCTGGAGTTTTGGTCAGTTTTCTCCAGATGTAGCATGAATACGTGTTAGAACCCTTTAGAATGTCCTCTGACCAAGGCACCCCCATCCTGGGCAGATCACCTAAGTATAGTGTTGCCTTAAAATCACAAACCATTCCCTGGAAAACTGTACAATATAAGGAGGTGTCCAACTTGGGAATTGAATTGGCAAATCCATTTTTTCAGTAGTCAAATTTATTTTCATCCCAAGATTTTCTTCTGAGATTCGTCCTACTCCTACACACTCCAAAATCTGTGCAGGCAGAGTCTCCAGCGATGACTAAACAGGAGACTTTTACTACTAATTTAAAGATAAGGCGACTGGGGTGACTTTTTGGAATAAAAGACGTCATTTTCATACTATTTTTTTTATTTTTGGCTATTTGTTCACTACTTTAGGCAACTAATTTGAAAATAAAATTTCAATTTTATTTTCAAGTTTTTCGAAGTTGTAATTGGTCGTTCATCAAACATTCTGATCTTTTTTTTTTTCTTTTTTTTATCTTTAAAAATAAATATACTATCATTTTATTCATTACTTCTTACATGAAGCTAAATGATGTATGTATATTTCTTAACTACAAAATCATGCAAAAATGCTACTAGTTTGGCAACTAAAATTAAGAAAATGGCTGCTAAACTAGCAGTTTTTTATGGCAATGAGGCTACTAAGATACTATTTTTGCCTCCTGATGTTGGTGGACACCCTGTACAGGTTGGGTGAAGGTGACCTATAGTATGCATTCCTAATTTGAGCTGAATTAAATGCATCCTATAATCGCAAACTTGAAATAATTTGCATTCATAGGCCATAATGTATAAGAATTATTTTCATAGCCCTGAAAAAAAAATATACACCCCGTACACACCAAAATCAATACTGGTGATCTATAAATACGTATACCGAATTTGAGCTTAACTGAATGCACCATTTACTAACTATCGTGTTCACTCACACACGCACATGTATATTACTGCTAAAATATCATAAATGAATTTAGAATACCTCAAAACGTGTACATCTGTAAAAACATCAAATTCTCATAGTCAAATTTTTCCATGATTTCAATATTTTTCTTACATGTTCTGAAAATAAAAATCATTAAAAATTTAAAAATTATGTGTGAATACCATTGGCAGAACTAAGAGGAGACTAAGCCCTCCGTAGAAAGATTTTAACTCCCTGTTTGAAAAGCTATGCTTTCTATAGACAGAATTTGAGATGGAGCCTTTTAGTGAGTCGGGGAGGGGTGGTGGAGAGAGTGGGACGAAATACACCAGGTAAAAATATTAAAAAAACTTACCAAGTAATTCCAATAGAAAATGTATGATAATGGGTTTAAATTACTAATACTAATTTAAATGTGGGATTTTGTGTTAAAGAAGAAAAATTACTTTAAAATAATAAACAATTTTTAAATTTTAAACAATAAAATTTATATTAATTTGAAAAAATATTAATCACAGAATAATCCGAGTTTTACTTTCCAAGCATGTACCATAAAAAAAGTATTGTAACCATGAAAAAAATTGTCTGAGATTTTGATATATTTACATGTTTTGAGGTATTCAGAATTCATTTATGCAATTTCTACTGTGATTCATGTATGTATGTGTGTGTATATGAATGTGAGTGAACAGGATAGCTAGTAAATGGTGCATTTGATTGAGCTCAAATTTGGTACAGTCGAATGTTGTTTCAATGAAGTCCAAGAACCAGAGAAATCATTTCACTCGAATGAAATTTGGTTATGCTGATATTGCATTTACATACTGTACTTTGATTTGGGGATTACCAGTCTTAGCTATAATGAGATTTTTGCCGTAACGACTTCGCTAAAATGGGATTTGACTGTATATATTTTTATAGATCACCATCTTACTACCAGTATTGATTTTAATGTGCAAGGGGTGTATATGTTTAAAGGGCTACAAAAAGAAATCTTATACATTACGGCCTGTGGAGGCAAATTCCTGAAAGTGCGGTAACTGCTAAGCATTGCATTCCATTCAGTGCAAATTCGGCTTGTATATTATAGTTTACAGACATATGACCCCAGTAGATTTTGATGAGTGTAGAACTGATAGTTTGTTAATAGGGTTGCAAAAAATAATTCTTATACACAGGGTTGGCATGGTTTAAACCGACTGGTTTAAACCACGGTTTAAACCATGGTTTAAACCAAATGGTTTTTTTCTCAAAAAAACCAATTGGTTTTTTTAAAAGAATAATTTAAAATTACAAATACTACAGATAGAATACGTTCTAATATATTTTTAAATTATCCTCATAAGTATCAAGAATAAGTATATTATATCACTCTAGATACCTTATTGTTTTATAATTATTAAAAATTATTAATTAAACTTAAATTATAGGCTGCATTTTTTACTTGAATAATGCTTGATACTTGAACTTTTCCAAAATAGAGGTTTTGTGTTTTAACAACTTATATCTAAACCTTAAAAATATTATTTTGAACTAAATATCACCATTATTACTGATGAATCTAAGAGCAATATTCCATGTAAAATGCAGTAAACAATTACTATTGTATTATATTATACTAGCTGCCAAGGTGGCCAGCTTCCCCCCCCCCCCCCCCATATCTTACCATATTTACTCAGTCAGTTTTGTCTAAATTATCGGAGTCCTTTCAACAAAAATCATATTTCATGGTTTTAACAGTATTTGTCATGAAATGTATTTAGGTTATGGTTGCTACAAATTTTAGGGGTATCATGACAAAAGCTGATGGTGACCATGGGACATGTGAATAGATCCGAAAGATTTTGGGGTCCTCATCATGGCACGGTGGTAATGTCACTGAAAATGGTAGATGGCCGAAGTGTGAGGGTCCCGTATTTGGGTCCCATCATGCGGCTGTCGATCTAACGGTCTGGAGTTTTGTTAGGTTTTCTCCAGATGTAACGTGGATACACGTTAAAACCTCTTAGAAAGTCCTCCTACCAAGGCATCTCCTATCCTTGGCAGATCACTCAGAGTACCGTTGCCATTAATCAAATCAAAAAGAAACAATTTGCTTTTTCGTGTATGGAAACACGAAATGGCTAAAATATACTTCATTGCAAAGTAGTTTTTTTTTAAATGTGCAATAAACGTGAAGTAAAAAAATCCGAAAGATTTTGCTTCTTTGCACATACATTGTTATTTTTTAATCTATCTACTGCGTGACACACGTAACCAGTAACAAATAGGCTTGCTTCACTTGATGTCATTGAACTGTTAATCTGGATTTTTGCACGTGTGTTATTGTTATTACGCTAATGTTTACATCTAGTTCTTGCCGCTCCCAGCATAAAAATATCGTCAATTTTGGTACCGCATACATTGGCGTATTATATAAGTAGATACTAAATATAAAAAAATAGTATCTCTAAATAAAATATTAAAATTGAATGATTTCAATGTCCACAATATAAAGTATAGCAACAATTTTTTATTTACTTTGTTTTAGTTATTTTCAGAAGAAATATTAATTTTTATTTGAACATTTTACAAATAATTTTATTTATAAATATGTAACATGTAATTATAAAAGGATTAAAAAAAAACCTGGTTTAAACCAAAAAAACCCGGTTTAAACCAAATAAACCTGGTTTTTTGGTTTTTTTCAAATAAACCGGGTTTTTTTCCAACCCTGCTTATACATTAAGGTGTATGTGCGTAAATCATTTTAAGTGTGCTTGTGTCTAAATGATGAGTTCAAATAAGCTGAAATTGGGTATGTATATTACAGCAGGTTTAATATACATATGTGCAGATTTTGGGGTGTGTAGGACTGCAGAACTACAAGAAAGAATTCTTGTACATGACGGGATATGGAATGCAAATAATTTAAAATGTTTTAATGTTTATAAGGTGCATTCAATTAAGTTCGAATTAGGCATGTATATTATAGGTCTTACATATTGTATGTATTTTGGTGTGTGTAGGACGTACAGAGCTACTAAAAAGCATTTTTATACATTACGGCTAGTATATTTTAAATATTTAAAGTTTTTACCTTAAACAGCGCATTCGATTGAATTGAATAAAATTTATTCAAAAGCTTGGTAAAGATCAAGTGTTTGGAAGGTCGAGTAGAGCTATTCCAGAATTTTTTTTTTCAAATCTTTTGACATCCTGAAAAAGTATCAAAAGATCCATGGAAGATCGGCTAAAAAGTACACATACAGGTTATTTTATTTCGCTAAGACAGATACATATATATATATTTTTTAATCTGATGAATCTGAACATGGATCTTCTTTTTCTTAAAATATCTACAGGTACGGATATACGGCACACCTCTAGTCTAGTTACCCTAATGGTAGTCATAATTATTTCAATTTTGTGGTTTTGTTGGGGTAGTTATAACCACTCCCTTTAAATTTTAAGCAAATAATCCTACCAAAACAAAATCTTCGCTAGGTATTCTTAAAAAGGCAAAGATTTTCAATTTTCAAGTAAAACAATATTTTTCCTATAATTAAGCAAGGTATCTACTAAATTTCTAAGAGTCAATTTGCTGTGACTTTTTCCATACTTTTAGGAGCTTCTCAAAAAAAAATTCCTAACCATATATAGATTTCACTTTGGGAAATCACTCAGTAACATTTTACTACAACTTACCTGAAGTAAATTTTCAACTGTAATATAATTATGATGCACTTAAATTACAGGAAAAAAATTACTATGAATTTCAAGTAAGATATACTGGTTAATTCAGATTTAACCAATATTGCTACAGGTGATACTTGTGCGATACATCTAAATGATAATATCAAATACAGATGCCTAATTTCAAACAAAAATTATCTTTTGGTCTACTACACTTCAAATCTGGAAGAATACAGAGTGATAGCAATGAAAATTTCTATATTTTATCAATGGTCACAGACATATAGCTTTTTGACCCTTCTGTCACAAGAAACACCCCACTACAGAATGTAAAACATGAGCATCGCATACCCCACAAACATTCTGAATGTGAATCATTCTTTTTATCGAAACATAAGTTATCTTTATGAGCATTTTCACTCTGGAATCCAGTGAAAAAAAACTGCTAGGAATTTTTATATGGAGGAAAATTTATTCTTGAGAATTCTGATCCATTTTACATTTTCCAGACTTTCTTTACCTATTTCCATTTTCCTGAAAGGTAGACACCCTTTTAAAGGAGTTAAAAATTCATAAAGTGGTCATAACTGCCTCACATGATCTTTTCCTAAGCAGAAAATCTGTGTTGTGTACAAATCAGCATGGTTGTACCAATTAAATTGAAATTTTGCACAAATATTTAGAAATATACAAGTATGTTTAAATTTTTTTTGGACACCTGTGGTAATGTGCAAAAGGTTAGCAAACTTGTGTCTATTTTTAACATTCTAATATTACTCTCTTTTTAGTAGTTTTAATGACAATGTAGTTCTTTGTGACAAATAACTTAAATATTTCAGCTTGGTGATGAATGCCATTAATGGAAAAATACCAAAATAGTCACTTCTTTAAAATTAAAAAGATTCCTTTATCTCTTCCTATATTTAACTCCAGAAAATAACTCTGATATAGTAATAAAGTATGTAATAATTTTATTTTCCATGTATAAAAAGCTTTAAATTGGGTTTAATTTTAAAATTCTGTTCAAAGTCTAAAACTGTTAGACTAATAAGTTTTGTTACAAAAATTATGGCATTATCAAAACTGATTCACAATTTTTAGTTTTAATTTATTTAGAATAGCACTCTGAAATTATCCTGGTAGACTTTTTTCTTCAAGGGAAAAGGAAGGCGTAATTATTTCAATGCTTCTTCTGACTAGACCACAAATATAAGAATTATTAGATTGCAACCATGGGCTTGCAGGTGCGGGCTCAAATCCATAAATGAGCAGTAGTTATATGGGGGTAAAATTAGTTATATGGGGTAAAATTTTTTTTATGTTATTTTTGGGGGCACCCACCTAAAAGTTGCCAATTGAAGAGAAAATGAGATTGGGAAAGTTTTAGCTCAATTGCATAATATTAACACGTGCCGCATCGAGGTTGAATTCTTAAAAAATTACGAGTTTTTTTCCAAAAATACCTAGTTTTTCCTTACTTTAGTGTAACCTATTTGCTCTACAGATCTGGTTCTTGTTTTATTTCATAAAAAATATTATTCCTTTGAACTTTTACTCTCAACAAAACCTATATTTAATGACATTCAGTGTTTTTTAGGTCAGTTTGTGAATCGTATCACCAAAATCTGCATTTTTGTAAAATTAGTGAAAAAAAGACAAATTAAGAATTTTAAGTAATTTTGACCGTCTTTTGTATTAATTGCATAAAAAAAAATAAAAAAATGAATTAAGAATTTTCAAAACAAACTATAATTCGTGAAATATTTTTTAAAAAATTTGATATGCATTTCTGTGCTTCAGAAGAAAGATCTTGATTTGTATTTCAGTTGAAGCACATCTAAGACAAACCTCTCAAATTTTCTTTATTATGATGCTATTTTTATTGTCTGTTATTATTTACTTTTAGAATGGACATGGGTGCCCATACGTATGGGCAAGGAAGGGCTATGCCTCCCCTAGATCCCATATTATCGTTATGATTTACATACTTTTTTTTTTTCTAATGGGCAGGCACTGGCCACAAGCCTTTGCCATAACTACCCGAAGGTGGGGCCATTTTATTATGGGGGCACCCAGTGGGTGGCCACGTTACCCCCTATGAAGGGACGGACACATAGACAACCACGCCCAGTCGGGGATCGAACCCCGGCCGCCGGGAGTTGAACCCGAAACCGGAGTACGGTGCTTTACCCAACATACAACTCGGTCGGCATGATTTACATACTGGTATAACGTAAAAGTGGTTAAACACTAACACATAATATCTTTCCGGTGCAGGACCCTTGACGTGCAATAAGACTCCAAAGACAAGAATTTCGGAAACAAAGAATTGATCTCATCAAAAGCAGATTATAAAATTCTGATTTAGAGGGTGTTGTTGTTCAACTGGGATGGAAAAATGCTTCCTCATATTTTGAATTAAAAAATGTAGAGAAAATAGTGATTTTAATTAGCTGTGGCGACAAAGAACAGGTAATAGGAGTTCCTCAGCTTGAAAATAATATGAGAATAACTCTTAGGCAAAAGCTGTATTTACAGCAGTTGGAGAATGGGAGGCAGTTGGTAAAATTCAGGCAATGTGTTTTGATACCACTTGTTGCCTTAGGCAGGAGAACGTGCATTTCTTGCTGCTGCAATTACTGGATCGAAATCTTCTATATTTACCTTGTCGCCATCATATTTTAAAAATCATCCTAAAATCTGTTTTCATTGCTAAGTGGGCAAAGCTCTGCTCTTCATCCAGATATTTTTTTTAAATTTCAGATTGGGTGGTCTAAATTTTACAAGACAAAGTACAAAACTGCTAATGAAGATGAAACTATTACATAAAGAACGCAAAATTTGGAAGAAATTCCGAATTTTCTTGCAGAATATTTAAAATATCAACAGCTTAGGGATAGCTATATAGAATTAACCCAACATTGTTTAATTTTTATAGGAGTCTCCCCAAATAGACATTTCCTTCAGAGTACCTGGTGCTGTTCATTATGCCAGGTGGATGTCGGTGGATGTGGCAATTTATTGTCTCAAAATACTTCTTTTCAGACATCAGGTCTCATTAACATATTTAGAAAAAGGAGGTATTACAGACATTTGTTTATTTATAATAAATATTTATGTAAAGGCATGGTTCAACACTCCCACTCAGACTTAGCCCCAATCAAGACTTAAAATTATTGCAATACCGAAAATTTGATAAAGAGGCTGCAAACAAAGATCTATAAAATGATAAGCCATCTTTGGTATCTTAACTTGGAGCAAGTTGCATTTCATTTTTTTGATGAAACTTGGGCAAAAAAGTCAAAATAAGCATGGCTGTAAAATTAATTGTATTTGAAAAAAATGATCACGATGAAAATGTAAGAGCAACAATGTTTCAATAAAGGGGATCATTTATTGAATAAAGAAGTAAATTTTTTTATAACATCTCGAACAGTAATTTTTTTAAACAGATTTAGTTTTAATATACAATTTTTGAATACTGATCCCGATGTATGGTGTGAAAATCAGTATTATTTGAAAGAAAAAAAAAACTGAAAGCTTTTAAGGTTTTTAATGACTTCGATGAAAGGGGAGTAAAATTAATCCCAGGATTCAATTCCTATTTAACTGAGGATGGAGAACAAAAGCAGTGTTTACTATAGGTAGTATCCGAATGCAGAAAAACTTTTCCAGACTCTTTGAAAGCCATATTATCAAAGCCTTGCCACTTTAACAAAAACTTGTAAACAAAAATAATTTTTTTTATAATGTGCTTCCTCTTAGATGCATAACTTTAATAATTAAATATATCTAAACGTTAGTCGTTCTCAATTTTATGCCTTCTTTGATCTTATTTTCTGTTAATTATTTTACTTAAATTTCATTTTTTTAAAACAGATTTTTTTAATTCCAAACCTTTATTTTGTACACAAAAAAGAAAGAAAAATGTAGAAAAACACACAGAAGGAGGATAAAGATGAAATATAATTTTTTGAACTTTCATAAAAAAGCCAACTTTTAGGATTCGGATCGTATCTAGTCCTGAAAAAAGCATACATATGTGCTTTTTTAGGACTAGATATGATCCGAATGTTACCCTCTGAGCAATTTGAAAATGGGCAAATAATCTAAAGTTGTTTCCACGGTAAAATTTTCATGCAATTTTTAAATTATAAAAAAAAAAAAAATTAACAGGAAGATTTGCAATTATTTAAAAAAAAAGGCTTCTAAATTACATACAAGCTTTAATATCAAACATATTTTATGATATCTCAGTATTACAAATGATTATTATTATAGATGTACTACAGTGAAGACTGGAATAAAGTGGACGGGATTTGACATCACAACTGCTTGTAGGGTTAAATCTCTAAGTTTTTACATAAAAGTGATGTGTGACTCATCAAGGCGGGAAGTTTTCTTCTGAAACGAGAACAACATCATGTTTCTAGACTCAATTTTATCCATTTTAGGATGGAAAGACTGCTTTTTTTGCGAAAAACCGTGATTTTTCTAAACTTTGACCTCAATGCGGCACGGGTTAATATTATGCAAATGAGCTGAAACTTTACCAATCTCATTTTTGAGCCTATTGGCAACATTTTTGGGGAGGTGCCGCCACCCCCCCAAATCAAAAGTTGATTTCTTGTGACCACCCTAATGAGCAGTGTAGGCCTTAACCCCATATGGGCTGTTGCGCCTCTGAGTTTAGTTTACAGATTTGTTTATTGGGACTGACTGATTTCAAGTTTCTTTCTACTAAAATTTTCTTGTATATCTCACTTAATTAAATTTTTATTTTTGCATTTCAGAAATCATTTTTTAGAGAAGATTTTTATGAATTTGAGCATTTTACTCACCTGGAATTACGTGTCAGAGGTGATGGAAGGAACTATGCTATTCATTTACACACTGGAATGTATCTTGATATTAATTGGTTTAGTACATGGACTTATTCCTTGTATACTCATGGTGGTCCATACTGGCAAGTTGTACGGGTAAGTATTTGAAAAATTTTCAAAATAAATTTATTAGCGTACAAAAACTTAAAAACAAAGTACAGTAAAACCTGCCTTAAAGTAACTATTTATATGACAGAAGTATTTTGGTCGCTTTAAGATTAAGGAATGAAGGATTAAATAAACATTGCACTGTTGTCTAGAAAAATTAATTCAAATCTAAGTATTTTCAAAAGCCATAGGTAAAGTTAAAAGGAATTCAGCACGATTTGCTTTACATTTGATTTTATAATATCACTTACTTTTATAAGCATGGAAGAAACTTGATGATCTTCAGAAGACAAAAAATATTTCTGTGTGTGCTTCCATTTTAAGAAATTTAAAAAGCTGACTCTTGTGATTAAGTAAAAAAGTTATAAATCTATTGAAATTGATTGCTACTGAATTTCCATAGATGATATTTATTTTCAAACATTAATTTCATTTTAAATGAGTGTGCAGGGATTGATGCAGGCAAATTTTGAGTTTGTTTTCGGCCCTACATTTGTTTTACAGTTACAAAATTCAGTCAATTAAAATAAGACCCTTCACAAAATGACAATCAATTAAAATGGACCTCTTCACAAAAATACAATAGACTAAAGCAACCCTTCATTGGCATTTTACCATATATTTTAATTAGTTTTGTAAATTATTTTAAGAAAGAAAGTGGCTTTTACAAAAATTGGTATGAAAATTCACAAAAATAAGATACTGAAATTCACCAAAATAAACATTTTTTCACAAAAATGGCATCCCATCCTGGGAAAAAAATTCCTGAATCAACCCTTGGTGTAAATAAAAAGGGAAAAAGGATATTCTTAGTCAGCTAAAACAAAGATAAAAATCAAGACTAAAATTAAATAATAAGTATGTATATTTATTATCTACTAGCTGCGTACCCGTTCTCCGCACGGTAGGAAATGAAACTTTTTCTTACATGTATAGTTCGAATTGATTCCAGTGGTTTGGGATCTAAAAATAAGCAAAATGATTTGACTCTTGGCGTAAAGTTACTCATTAGTTATTTGTAAAGTTAGTATAAGTACAGACCTGAGACCATTGCTAATATTATGACGCAAAAAACTATGTCGGTGTCATTCGCAATTAGAAAAGAAAAGCGTGACGGTTCGCAGTGAAAATTCCTAATATTCAAAATGTCTCCTTTCTGCATCATACTCTTTTTTAGATTTAAGTTATGCTATTAATACTTTAGATACAACATGATGTGGAAAATTTTTTTTATTTTATAATTAAATAGTTGTGTTTCCGCTCTTTCCAAGGCAAGAAGAGAACATTTTCCTAAAATGCGATCATAACTACTTGTGACAAAACAGAATCTCCAAGAAAAAAGTTGTGTTACAGTCTTTTTTGTTGAAACTGCCGCGGGATATATTAACGCGACGTAGACTAACTTACTATTTTGTTAGCTGTGATGTAAGACGGTTGTTGAAGAATGAATAGAAGGCTTAGTTTCACGAAATATTTATTAATGCGCTATATTCTGCTTTGATCAATATTGCCTTATCATATCTACTTACTATTACTTATACTATCTTTTACTGATACCCATACAATATATTTTCGTTTTGCAACCGTTAATGCTTAATTTAAAGAAACGGTCTAGATATTTGCCACGAATGTAGTCTATTACACTTTGGTGATTCTTTGCAATTTATGCATTAGTATAAACGATAATTATTTCCCTTTATGGTTGTCATTAAATAAGCTCTCCATAAATTTTTACGCATAATTCTTGTCAGATTGGCGTATTTAGCACCAGGGCCCTATTATCGCACGGGCAAATCGGGACTTTGCTCAGGGGCCTCCGTCTCGAAATGGCCCCCAAATTCAAATGTTGTTCTTTTTCTATAAAAAAAATTATGAAAAATAAAACAAATTTTATAGACGGGGGCCCCCAAATTCAACAATGCCCGGGGCCCCCTGTTGGTCATAATCAGGCCCTGTTTAACACCGCAATATATTTCTTGCGATTCGAAAACGTGACCCGTTTAAAATTTCAATTGAAAATAATGCTGGATAATTCACTTGTGAAAAAACAGCATACAATTATTTTTCTGGCAACGTAAAATAAAATATGGAATTATTTCATGCGTGGCGTATGTTTTGCTTGTGAATCCGTTATTCTGATTGAGTTTCGAAAGGGGTTTTAAACTCGTGACGTCAAAGTAGCGCACATTTCACAAGTGAAAACTCGCTTATTTTTAAATAATTTTTTTTTTCAACTGGCAATTTTAATCATTGTTACTGTCTCCAAGACAACCAAACCGCAAGATATCATACCGAAATTTTAAGCTGCTACGATTGAAATGAAAATCCTTCTTTACTTAAAAATTCGTAAAAAATCTCCTAATTTATATTTTCCTCTGATTTTTCTTTTAAAAGAGGGCGAAATGTATGCTCCGTCATTTGACAAAATATATAAGAGTTATGACGGATAGAATTCAAGATGCTGCAATTAAAAAAAATATTTTACGAAAGTCAGCGTCAAATTTAATTTTATTTGAAAAATTCCCAAAAATCTGAAAATTATGTTACACAGTCCGAACAAACAATTTTTAAAAGAACATTTTCTCCTCTATCCGATGATGTAAATTTCGTTTTCTTGCGAGTGTAATTACCGGCATTATTACGTATTAAGCGAGAAAAATCGCTAAAAATCGGACAAAACATAAAATAAAACATTTTCTAATTCGAATTTCGAAAAAATCGCTCCGAGGCGTGTTAGGATCTGTCCTAGTGAAGCCGTATGCAAAATTCGGTGGGTCTGCGACCAACCGTCTCGGTGCAATGCGATCAAGAGACGCGCGCAAGAAGATCCGTTGTCACAAACTCGCCTACCTACATACATAGCTACATACAATGTTTACTCTCGGATTTTATTATATAAGATAAAGTCATTCGCAAGTAATAACTAAGTTTATAAGAAGGTGTAGGCACTGCAAGCAGCAAAGGGATTTATTTCTAAACACTTACAATCTCTAAAATAAACTTGTAATTGAATATTAAAATTTCAAGAAATGTGACTTCAAAATTTCTTTTGCGAAAAAGATAAAACTAGTAGAAAAAAGTAAACTTAAAGCAAAATGCAATAAAGCAATTTTCAAACTTAATTAGTTTTTAATTATCCATTAACATCCTAGTTTACAAAGAATTCCTAGTGAAAATCTTAAATTATAAGAGAGAGAGAGAAAAAAAAATTCAAGTGTGTACTTAAATGCAAGTTTGAAACTGTATGAAGCATAAAAGCATAATTAATCATATACAGTGAAGTACCCTTTATACGTTTTTACTACTTATATGTTTTTCTAAATGGTCCCAACAAAATTCATTGGATATTAACATAGATAATTTCATTTATACATTTTGCTGAAATTGCACACTATATTTATATTACAGCTGGAATAAGAGAAAATATGATGCACATTTTAACCTCTCAGATTCCCAACTGCTTTAGAAAAGATGTGTGAAAGTTTGAGGAAGCTGAATTTTTAAATGCCATGCATCATTTTTCTAAGGATAGCTATGCAAATTGAGGCACAACATAACAAGGAAAATTATGTGGTGAGTCTGGAGATGTGACTGTGAAAGAGAAAATGACTGGATTTAAAACCAATTACCAGATCTGATAAAATTATATCATCAAAAAGACATTTTCAGTGCCAATGACACTGGTTTGTTTTATAATCTTCTGCAACCTAAAACTCTGCCAACCAAATTCGATATGTGTCAGGGTGGAAAAAAGAGTAAAGTGCATCTGACAGCATTATTGTGTGCCAATACTGATCATTCTGAAACATTACCTTCTTTGATAATTCAAGTAAAGTCAAAATAAGCCTCATTTCTTTAGAAATGTAAAAATGCTACCATTAAAGTACCTAGATAATAAAATATCTTGAATGACTTCGGGGGGGGGGGGGGGGGGGGACAAAACGGTGAAAAAGGCTAAATTTTTCACAAAAAGGCTTCATCATTATTGTTTTGTTAGCAAAATTTTAAATTTCGAGGGGGGGGGGGCTTCAATGACTGTCTTTAAAGGATTTGATGATAAAATGTGAAAAAAGAAACGGCGAATCATCCTTTTCACCTAATACAGATCTAAAAAATATAACTGCCTAGTTCTTCCTGCAAATTGCAATCATTGGATTTAGGAATGATAAAATAACTAAAACAACAGCTGCTGCCAGATTAGACGAAGGAGACTTCAAAAATATGAACATTGGCATCTTTCAAGCTATGAATTTCATCATGATGGCTTTGCAAAATGTTTTATCAAAAATGATCAAAAACTGCTTCACCCTAGCTGGATTTTTAATTCCAATTGATGACGATGTCATTGAAAATGTCAAACCTGAACACTGGTCAAATTTTAGTGATGTGGCAACATTTGAGGAATTTGTATAATGTTATTCAAAACTGGCAACTTATTATCTTTTAACAATCAATGAAATGATCGAAAATGTGGAAAGTAGCAATGAAGTAGGAAATAATTGCCCTGAAAAGCCACTGCCAAGTTTTCAACAAGCTTTGATAGGGTTTTATTCTTCAAGAATACCTCATTTCCAGCAATTTAAATGATAATATTAAACAGGCACTTTCAACAACACACAATGAACAGCTTTCTGTCCATACCCAAAAAGCCATACTACCGAAAATTACAAAATACTTTGTACATGTTGCAGAATGAATACAAGTACTAGCTGTGCATTAAATCCAGAATAAAAAGATTAAGGTAAGTGCTCCAGTAATGGGCCATTTTAAATTTTAGGTTTTGGTTTGTGGGGTTACGGCCGATTAGCTACGTGTGGGCTCTAGGCCGATGGGTGGGGTGCCCTTGTTTTATCAACTTTAAATTTTAAGTTGATAAACAAGAAAATCCAACTGTAAATTGAGATAAGAGATCAGCCTTTGATTGGTTGAAACCCTCATCAACTAAATACTATAAGTGCAGCCTTCATTTCCTGTTTAGTTAGGAACAAGGAAGTTTGTCTCTTAAAAGAGTATTTTAAGCCTGCTCTCAGGGACCGATTCGCAGACCTGGGGCAGAAGCTTCATTTGGGCCCCCTCTTACGAAAAATTTCTTATACCTTACAAAGCAGCTTTCATATCTCACCCTACAAAGAAGGATGCTGTGACAGCATAAAAATGATTATTTAATAAAGATGAAAAGTAAAATATGATAGTTCTATGATAATAATATTATGTAGGATAACAATATTTCAATTTTATTGTTTAATTTTCAATTGTTAATTCCATCCATATTTTTAAGATAATATGTTCCACAATATGTTTGTATTTATTTTCCTTATGTTTATGTCAGAGCATTTATTTATACTGGAATCGACTTTTGCTTCACTTCACTTCACTTTGGAAGCCATTTCCTTTTATCTATTCCGATTAAAAAGCAGTTCTATGGTTTACTCGAGATCAGCATACATCACTACACATTAAACGCTTAAATGATATGTTTGTGCTGAATAATTGCCTGGGACTATACTGTTTAGCTAAAAAAAGGTGTGGATATAATACTATGGCTATGAAAAGTAACAAAGTAATTATTATTACTATTATTTTTCATAGAATTAGTTTTTCTGTCTCTTATTATAAATTAAAATCAAAATTTGCAAATTTTAAAACCTAAACTAAACAATTTTTTTTTTAATTTGGGGGCCCCGCCTTTTTGTCGGGGCCCGGGTGCTTGCCCCGAGTGTCCTGCCATAAATCAGTCCTTGCCTGCTCTTAGTGATTTCCTTAAGAGTTAAATCTTCATTCAAATCACTTTTTAACATACATTCTATTTGTTTTTAAAATCAAATTATATAGCAACTTTGATTATGATGAGAGCAAAGACGAAAGATTGGCAAATTAAAGTTGAAAGAAGATCAATTTGTTCTTGTATCCCTTATGGGAAGTAAAAGAAATACACAAAAATGTGTATTTGCGCATCCAGAAGAACAAAATGGACTTTGTAATACAGTCAGACCTCGTTATAACAAACTTCTAGGGGTCAAAAGTTTTGTTTGCTATAGCTGGTGTGGCTCACTTTATCCAAACAGTTAAGAAATACAATACAAGAACAGCAGGACCAAAATTTTCCTTCTTTATATCTGTGAGTATGTTATGTACTGAGTTTGCCATAATGGGGTTTGAATGTAGTTCAAAGTGATTTTCTCAACATAATATATAATGATTTAATATCCATAATGTCCCAACCAGACCATAAAAGGAAAATCGACAAAATTTTCTGTTAGAGAAAGAAAATGTAAATCTCATGTGACTAGAATCTATAAATAAAACATTCCATCTTTGCTGTATTTTTATAGTATATAATAGGAATGTACCATTATTATTACAATATATAATGATTTCATATTATTTTTCTTAGCGATTAGACAAATCTAGGTGGCCCACTACTGGTGCATCAAAATTTTGCTATGTGCACTTCCGGTGCATATAAGTGACCCAATTTTTCAATTAAAAAAAAACTATGTAACAACTATTGGTAAAATCGACCAAGACAGTGTGAGCCCCATGTAAAGACAGTGAACATTGCTGGAACTTGGCAGTTGCCTAGTCCCAGTGACTGTCGTCAGCCATTTTGCACGATCAATAAAGCAAAGTCAAAGAATTTTCACACATTAAAATTGCACATAAATTCCACTAATAAAAACACCAAAACAACAAAATACACCAGTCCATATTAAACCTAAGAAAGTCTGACAATTCAACAGGTTTAACAGGTAGTTTAAAATGAGCAAACAGTGGACCGTTTATAACTACAGTGGATTAAGCAACCTAGTTGTACAACAAATGTAAACTGGGCAAACATTGGGCCGTTTTTAGCTTAAAAACAAAAAAAACTACAGTGGATTAAGCAGCCTAGTTCGACAGCTAATGTAAACTAGGCAAACACTGGCGCATTTTCAATTTAAAAAAAAAAAAAAAAAAAACATCGGTGAATTAAACAATCTAGCTGTACACCACATATAAAGTCAGTATGATTGGTTCATAATAGCATTTACGAAAACAAAAGCATCAAATATCAATTTAAAATTCACACAACCTTAAATATCGCAAAGATTCATTAGAAAAAAAAAAGCACTTACCTTTTTATTTTTTAAATTAACCACCCAGAAATGTACCCAACACTCTCCTGTCTCTGACTACCCACTGGCTTGTAACGTAAAACCAACATGCTTTCTTTTATTTAGTTTTATATTCACATAATCACACCATATTTTTAACAAAAACACACACTTTCTTTTCACATAATAACATATTTTATTCCTTTCTATTCATAACACGCAAATTTTTCTAATTCCTAACATCTATTCTGCCAACAAATGACAATAAAAATGAAATACACCTGTCTTCAGAGTTAACAGAACATCAAACCATGGATCGACAGAATGGCGTCATCCATCGCTCGAGGAATGCGACAGAATCACCAAAACAAAAACATAAACAAAGGATCAAAACATAAAACAGCACCAGCTTCTAATTTTTGAGCCCCAATTATTTTGATATTTTGGATGATTATTACTTTAGATAAGAGTTTGAACTACCAAAAACAATATAGATTGACAAACCTTCTCTAAAGTTAAGTTGATAATTGAGGAAATACCCTTAAGTGGCCCACTACTGGAGCATTTACCTTAGTATTATATACCTATTGTGTGTTTTGTTTTCATGCAGTAATTATAAGATGTAGTATTTTAATTTAAATCTGTTTTTTATTGTTGATTACTACTACAATATACGTACTTTTGAGAGTTAAATTTATACATTTTTTCCCTCAGTCCCTTGAAAAACATAAATAGTGCTCCACTGTATATCAAATAATTAAAAGATCATAATCTCAATAAAGATTGCAGTTTAAGTCAAATGAGAAGAACTTGTATGTTTTTATGAAAACATTTTACATCTGCATTTTACAAAAAGTGTGACCTTCTCTTAAACCCTTACAAGAAATAATTCTGAAATATTTTCTTGAAATCTGTTGCAATAAAAAATTTTATACTTTATCTCGCATACTTAACAAAATGTTTAATTTTATTTGTTACAGATACCTTTCTCTAAATTTTTCTTGCAATCAAAAGGACGTATACAAGATCGCCAGTGCCCTGTTCCCCTATGTAAAATAAACAGTATTGGAATATTATGTGCTGGGGTTGCTGGACCTTTCAAGTTAGAAATAGATTATATTGGTTGCCACATTGACTGGAGTTTCAAAGAAAAATTTGCATACGAGATGTATAAAATACCTAAAGAATTTGTATCATATTAAAAGCAAAGTTTGTTATTTGTGTACCAAAATATATAGATTGAAGTTTAATTTTTATGTGTTTTTATATTGCCTGTAAGCAAATACACAACTTACTAATTGTATCTTCTAAAATTAAGGAAGAAACAGTACTCTTGATTAGATTCTTATGTTGAAGGGTAAAACCGTAACAATTTTCTCAAATGAACATCTAATCATCTCAAGAATATTTAAATTACAATTTTTAAGAAATAAAATTAAATTTTATAATCAAAAATGTTATTTTTGAAGCAATAGCACAGCCATGTAAATTACAAGCATTCATCAAAACGTCATGCTCTTCTAAAATGTATAATTGAAAACTTGGCCTGCTCATGACAGTTCAATACTTTCAACGTCGGTTTTTAAAAATGTTTCATCAGCTCTTTTTAGAACATATATTTAATGTTGTATATTATTTAAACAATAACTTGCTCCTCAATTATTGTAGGGACAAGTTATGCATGTGCTCTAAGCCTCCAAATTTTAATGAAGAATCCAAGACTTTAAGACAGAATAATTTAACCCCTTAGGAACAGATTTATTTGAAGAATTTTTTGCATTTGGAACAAAAGTGATTGGGATTGCTCAAAGTGAATACATTTGCAACCCTGACTGGAAGAAATGTCCTCCCACAACTGTTACAAATCTCTTGTCACGAGCAAGAACTGCATATTTAATTTTATCCTAGTTTAAATGATGAAACATACTCATGATTTGCTACTTGGACAAAGCAAGTGCTTGGCACAGCATAGTCGTCATCCGTTGCGTAGGCAAAGCAAATGCATGACACAATGTAGTTGTCAAATGTACCCAAGAGGTTAAGGGGGCAACAGTATACAATGAAAATTTCCAAAAGTGGAGAAAGTAATAGTATTAAAAAATATTTCCCCCCCCTCTAAGACAATGTTTAAACAGCCTTGTACCCAAATCTAACCTGTCTGCTTAATCTTTGCAGACACAACAACGAAAGTGGTCTTTTTTTTTTTTTTGTAATTGCTTCTCTTTGTTGGCCTTTAAATGCCCAATTAAGAAGGGAACTTAGTATTGCATGTTAATCTTCAGCCTGAGTTCAAGATAAGGTATGTTAAACCACAAACTACCCAGTGGTAGATCCAGAAAATTTTTCAAGGAAGGGGTGATAAATATGATGAAGCATATTATCAGAGATGGTGGGATTTTGTTTAACCTTTTCATTTCTAATAATGAACCCATGATTAACCTGCTCACTCATCATTTAGAAAGATACAGTTGAAAAGACTCTTTCTTTGACTAATGTTCATTCCAAAAATGGTTTGCTGAATGCTCTGCTGATGCCCAGCATTGCACTTGATCAATTACTGGTTTCCAGCATAGTTTTCAAAGAACCATTCAGGGAAGCAACAACAGTGAAAGAAAGAGAGTTCTCTCCATTGCATCTTATTTTAAATGCTGAGAACGAGCAAGTTACACATGGATTTCATAGTGATTTTAAGTTAGCTCAGGTGCAGGTTAATTGCCCCATTGCTATCCTGCCTTGGATCCTTCTCTGAAACCACTCCCCATTTTTGCTTACAAAAGTGAAGGGATGCTCATTTAAATTTCGATCTTGGGCCTTGGTTTCTTAAAATCAGCACTTGTAATGCATCTAAAATAAAATCAGCAAATAAAAATAATTAATAATGTAGCATTAAGATGTAGATTGAATGATAAAGATTTCAAATCATACTTTTGAATTTTCTGAAGTTATTTATAAATGTGATCAATGCAAAATCTACCTTAATAAGAAACAACTTTATTAACAAAAGTATTTGATGCATATATATTTGTGCGTTTCACATCTTTAATTGTTAGTACTAAGTAAGAATATTCTTTTCAAGATTATTAATAAAACCACAAATTATTTAATCTTTGAATCTAATTGTCATCATATTATTATTTCCAGTTTCACAGACAAATCCAAACTGTTTATAAAATTTGATCATCTTGTCTTTACAGTCTAGTGTTATTTTGTAGCATCCTATGTACTCTGCCAGCAGTTTTATGGTTATCACTATCCTGAAAACAAACAAGCACAATAAATATTTTTGTACTTAAAGTGAATGCATTAATGCAAGTCTATAAATACAGTCAACTCTGGTTATAGTGAGCCCGGATATAGTGAACTTTTAGCTATAGTGAATGCCAATTGTTAGTCCCAATTTACTTACATTAGAAATATGCATAGGATTTTTCGGTTTTAGTGAACATGACTTCAGTTATAGTGAATCTAAAAACTGAACTTCGAAAATTCTGGAAATTGCGGAGATTAAGTTTTTTGACGTCTACATTCTCAAAGGTTGTCTGTACTGCATTCGATAAAGACACAAAGATATTATCGAGCATCTGTTTTGAAATACAGAGGAATCGTCAGTGGCTAGGCTGAGGTCTGTGGGCTAACATGGCAAGGGGAAGAGGGGAACAATAGCACACTAGAGAAAGAGCTTTAGACTTTTGACTACTGTGAAACCTGGAATTTATTCATTGCAGTGGTGCTTACTAATCTTTAGCTCTTTGATTCCCTTGCAAAATAGCCCAAGTCTTGTGGCTCCTCCATACTCATTTTGTCCGATACCCCCATTGCTTAAAAGATAAGCTCATCTTTTCCACCCTGCATGAAAAGCAGGGGACAAGCCTCTGCCTTGCAGCCCTGCATGAAAGCCCCATTTCCACAATGAAGAAGGTAACAATGACAGTTTTTAAAAGAAACATGCAACTTTTTTCATTCTCATTCTTGACCAGAAAGAAAAGACCACAAGTGCTTCAATCCAATTCATCAAACTGTGCCCCTCCTAATTGTATTCGCGCTTGCTATCCAGGGACTTCTGTAAAAGGGGATTAAATTCTTATTTGGTTAAAATCAATGGCATTTTTCGGCTACTAAGCACTTTTAAAAAAGTAGGGTACATTTCATGGTGAACAAAAATGGACAAATCTCTCATCCTTAAACGATTGCATTTTTCATTCCTGGTGCATTAGCACAGGTTAAGGCTGCTGCTTGCTATTGCTTGGTTGGCTATAGCACTTTCTGGCCAATTGAATGGAATCTCAAATTGTTGTAGTACTTAGGAGTAATAAGACAAATACGATTAATTATGTTTGATTTACACAAATATTCAGTGCGGGTATAAAACACTATTTTTTACTTATGTAATATAATGCATTCCTTGCTCATATGGGAATAGTTCGCTTATAGTGAACAAAATTTGCCGGTCCCCAGAGGTTCACTATAACCAGAGTCGACTGTATTTATTTATTTATTTTTTTAAATAAGCAATTGTTACCATTTAAAGTAACCTTTAAAAAATCATTTTGGGTAATTTAATTAATAGAGATCCGTTATCAATTTTACTTGAATAAATAAGTTATTCAATTTTACTTCATGAAATAAAAAATATCATGAACAATAAGTTTTTATAGGATTTCTTTTAATTCAAGATTATAATTGTCAACCAACTTTACACAATATGCAGGGACTGATTTCCAATAGGGCATTCGGGGCAAGCACCCGGGCCACCAACAAAAAGGGGGGGGGCTCCAAATTAACCTTTAAATTTAAAAATTTGCACATTTTGATTTTAATTTAAAATAAGAGACAGAGAAACTAATTTTATGAAAAATTATAGTAAAGTATTCTGTTACTATTTCATAGCCCTAGCTTTATTTCCATGCCTTTTTTTACATAAATAGTATAGCTCGGGCAACTATTCAGTACAAACTTATCATTTAGGCATGGCGTATGTGGTGATCATGCTGATTGCAAGAAAAACAGAGCTGATGTAGAGTCGAAACAGATGAAAGGAAATAGCTTCCTAAGTAGAATGAAGAGAATATCTCTCTCACTATAAATAAATGCTCTGATATAAACATTTGAAAAATAAATACAAAAATAGTTAGAACATGTTGCTTGAAAAATACAGAATGAAATTAGTGATTGAAAATTAAATAATATAATTGAAATATTATTATCAAACTATTGCATTTCCCTTTGCATCTTGATTAAATAATCATTTTTATGCTGTTATAGATTCCTTCTTTGTATGGTGTAATAGGATAGTTGTTTTATAGGGTATAAGAAAGTTTTTGCAAGAGGGGGCCCCCTTCAATGAAGCTTTTATCCTAGTCCCCCATCCCTGCAAATCAGTCCCTGACAATATGTATCACCTATGGAACTCAAAGTTGGTATTACTGTAAAAGCTGCAACCACATCTCAGGCATTTTGCATGAGAATTACTTTAGTCAAATTCTTTTTTCCTTAGTTTAACATAAGCCCCTGTGAGATAATGCTTCACATGAAAATTTTTGTTCCACTTTAAGCAGAAACAATCTGATGAAAGTTGTTCATGTACATTTTGAAGAAGAAAGCACTGTGGTTTGGCCTTGCTTCCAGATCCATACAATATGATGTCATGTAGTTATTCATCAAATCAATCCCAGATTATTCATTAGCTTAAATAAGCATAAATTTATCTGGGCCCTGACCATTTCAAAGGCTCCCAAGCAGGTAAGTTAAATGAAAAGAATATCAGAACTATGATTAAACTTATACACTAAATAGGGCATTAAAAAAAAACTTTATAAGTGATTTCATACCCCGAGGGGATGTTATACAAGTTGATTTGGCTCTGCATCAAATACAGATAATTTATTTCCAAGTTTTGCAGAAATCAAATTTCAGGATGTCTAAATTTTTACAAAATGAGTTGCTGGTATAAAGAGCTTCAGAGAATTACAGACTATCCTGAGTATTTTGTATCTGAATCAACAGTGCACAATCTAAGTTTCAAGACAGGTCAAAATCAAAGAAATTTTATAATACAAAAGAATCAACATAAAATACTTAAAACAGTGGGTAAAATTTTAAGTTGATAGCTAGTACTTTGGCAGTTTTTACTTCTGTGTTCTGTACTGCATTCTCATGAGAATATTGTCTCATTTTATAAGTGACTACTGTTGTATTCCACTTTACTAGACTGGAATAGCTGTACAGCTAGAATTTTACTTCTGTTAGTAAATAAAATTCTAAATCTAAAGTTCATAAAAAAATTCTGCGAATATATGTTGAATAACAAAATACTGAAGCAGAATCTTCAAAAATTGCTGACTAAGTAAAATTAGTGAGTAATTTACCAATTGGAAGTCATAACTGTACTGATTTAGACAATTTACCTAAATTTGTATGTTAATTGCAATTTATATTTATTATTATACACAGACTATAGTTTCATTTAACAATAACAAAATTAATGATATATATAGTTTACACGAGTATCATAACATATTTATTTTCTTAACAAGTAAAATATCTTAAGTTATTCTTTTTTAATGATAAATAATACATACAGTTTTCCAAGTTGCTTTCCTCGATAATCACTGCTAACAACTACATCTTCAAGTCGGCCTCTCTAAAGTAAAATAATCAATAAAAAGTTTTATATATTTAATCAGTATTCATACATTCAAGTTATATACAGGATTTTTTTTTTCTTTTTTTTCTAAAAGAATGAAATAGTCCATTTCTTTTAGAGGAGTGAACATTATTTAAAAGATTAATTTTGATGTAAAAGATAAAACATTTTATTAGTATTAATAATTTCAAGCCCTTTCATGTTGAGACATTATAAATTAGTTGAATCCTGTTTCACATGCAGTTATGTAGTTAAGAACAAGTACAAAATATGAAAGAAGGAGAAAATTATCTGATCACAAACATCTGCAATATAATGTAACAATGAAATCTGTAAAAATACATTTAAAAATACAAAGTATATACTTCTGAATGGATAAATTTTTAAAAGTATTAAAAATATCTCAAGTACAAACATTTATAAATTGCAGATTTGCTTTTAGATTTCTATTTCTTGTGAAATTTCAATGATCTATTGCTCAGAAAACTTTTGTCAGAAGGTTGCATTGTATTATAATTGACAGGTATAATTGAATCAAATTAAAACATATGAAATTACATTTATTTATTTTGAGGGGGAGGGGGTTGTCTGCAAGGTGCCTTATGTTAAAAAGGCCTAGGGGGAACCCTGAAAATTGTAAAATTACCATTTGATAGCATTAATACACCATATTTTCATAACAAACCTTTTATGCATTTTTTAGCTTGTATATCATTTCAAAACAATGTGATTAAAGGTGTAGTTCAAAAAAATAAAGTCTCCCTCACAGTCTTGATACATGATTAAAATTACTGAATTGCATCAGAGATTCAAAAAAATCCAGGATGATTCTTAGCAGTGGCCAATCTAGGATTTTTGTGTGAGGGGGGGGGGGCTAAATTTTTAAAAAAGCTTATTTCACCCAAACAAAATCTTAATCTAAACCAATGTAAAAATTTTGGGGATGGGTTAAGTTACAAAAAAGATCATTTTACCTGTTTAAAGTGTACAGTAAAGCAGAATGTTACTTTTAGCATTCTCTTTTGGGAAGACTGAAACCTTTTTAGCCCCTTACCTGGAACCACTACTGTTTATAAGCTGTGCTACACACTGGAATTAATTAGAAAACTGTGCCTTTTATGAAAGTTTCAGAAAAAAAAAATTCTTAAAAATAGAACTGCACAGCAAGATTTTTCAGGGAATGACAAACTCCACAACATTTATTATTAAAATAATAATAATAAAATATAAAAGTTTTGTAATTGGTATAGGTTTATTGTTTATTATATGTTTTTTTTTTTTTTTTTTTCAAACATTCTAAAAAATTTGAGATGCTTGACATAATCAGTTTATTTGCATTTACGGAACACATGAGTTTAAAATCACATGATTTTTTTAAATACACTTGTTAAACATATACTTCATGTATAACTTCATTTTAAAATTTAAATCTTAAAAATGCTACCATTAAATAGGTTAAAGTGTTACTATTATTACCAATCCAGCAGAATGTATGAATTTCTTTTCAACTGCAAGTGTTGCAGTACCAACAATTTGATTAGTGGACAAGTCTTCAATAACAGTAATGAAGTAGCCATTTTTACATTTTTTCATTTCATCAAATGTTTCTAAAAAAAAAAAAAAAAGTATTTTCCCTATTATTAGTAGTCTTCTTTGTAAGTAGTTATAATGAAAAATAAATAAATACCGATTACCTTTAAATGTGTTTTCAGATACATCTCCCACTCTTGTGAGTTGAGATAAAAGTTCTAAATAACCTAATAAAAATAAAAAGGAAATTAAAGGAAATAAGAGCAACTTTCAAGGTAATCAACAAATAAAAAGGTCATAGCCTTCAGTGAGATGTGTGTTATCCTGAAAAGATTATTCAACTAATATTTAAAATACTAATAAATGCAAGGCTTTATACAGTATATTCACAATGTAATAAATATATTAACTGATCCTATTTTGTCTTATAAAATATAAAAAATTAGTTTATACTCTTAGAAAATCCTGTGTATGTACATCTAAATTTACCTTTTTTCATGGATTCTCATAAAGTTACAACTAAACGATTTTTAATAGAAGATTAGATCTAGAAAATATTTTATTATTACTATTTTATAAGATTGAGGGAGGGAGTCACTTTCACTTCAAAAAATGTTTTTTAGAATTAAGAATGTAGGTCGAAACTAAAATTTGATAATTTTTTAAAAAATAGAAATAAATATTTTCTAACTCACAATAAAATTCAAACATTATTAAAAATACTCATATTTATGCAAAAATAAATTATTTTCATTTTTAAGCATCATAACACATTAATATAAATGAAGACATTTTATAAAAATACAGTTTTTTACAGTTAAAAATAATCCATCTTTTTTCTTGGAAAACTTTATGAATGGTATTTAAATGTGCAGTACCAATCTGTCTTAGAAACTATTAGAATGATTCTACAGAATCTGTCTTCTGTTTACCAAGGAAAGAGGGACTATGCAAGAAACTGTTGTAGGCTAACAGAAAAGGATATTAGTTCTACAAAGAATTTCTACGTAAGACATTTTCAAGCTCATACATTTTTTATTTTAGATTTATTTATCTGTTTCTGTATTTATTATGAGCACTAAATTTGAAATTTTTAAAGAACACTTCCCTTTAAAAGAAATTCCCAGGGTTTTTTTTTTTTTCTTTTAAATTCATAACTAAAATGAGAAAAATGTGTATTGATGGTTTTAAGTCACTTCCCATGTCTGTAGTGGTCTGACATTTAAAGGTGTGTTTTTAAAATTTTAATTTAAGGGTTTGGAAAGAGCCTTTCACGGTTCTGGATACTTTAGCCTTGTACCTTAACAGTCATTTAAAGGGTGAAATTTCATTAAAAAAGCTCACACACCCTGACTCAAATATGAGGAGGAAAAAAATGAGGGTTTGCAATGTCAGATTTAGCCTTGACAGGATCCAGGCACAGTTAAATTTTTAGTGAAAATTTAACTGTTCCTGGATCCCTCACCACTCTATTTTCCCTAAACTCTATAGTAAGAATTTTATAAACACATTTCTTTTCCTAGTAGCACTATATTAGTCAATTTAAAAAGAAAATTGCTGAGAATCGATCAATAAAAGTTATGACTTCTTGCTTCTATTTTCAGGGTAGATTGTGTGCAGATTGCATTCATTTAAAAAAATAAGTAAATAAATAAATAAACTGAAAATGATTGATATAAGAGTTATTAAGTATTAAAACATTAAGAGTTTTAAAATCTGGTAATCCATTAATAATAAAAAAAAATTGTTTGTAAATTACTATAACAGATTTCAGTATAATTGTGTAAATAATGGGGGGCATTTAAAAAATTTTGTATCAAGTTTTCAGACCACATTCTGGGTTTTGTTGGAATGAGCTATAGATAAAATGAATAAAAAAGTCCAATTTTTTGCTTTTGTAGGATGTTTAAATAACCACATTTACTTATAAAAATTTTCTCTAAAAATGAAAAACTATAGCTATCTTATATATATATGTTATTGTTTTTGTTACAATTAAAGATGTACCATAATCCTACATTGAAAAACAACTTAAAAGTGCCAGACAAAATTGTCTGACACTTTTAAAATTCTTCAAGATTTGCAACATTACTCTGTGTTTCAAAATGCTCTTCACTCATCCAAATTCATACAATCAAATTAGCAAGCTACATGAAAAATAACAATATTTGGATAATAAAAAATTAAATTATGTAAGTCCGCACAGTATAGATTAAAACAAAATCAACAGTTTCTTTTTTTAATCAAATAATTAAATTATTTTAACAATGTTTAATGATACTATTTTTTTTTTTTTAAATCATAAGAATACAGTGGAGAGTATACCTTTGTGATAATCATTTAAACAAAGAGGTCTAACAAACAAATTTTCACCCGGATTAGAAATTGATATAGGTGGATCAAAATGCACACGACTGCTACTAAAATCCAACTTCGAAATGATGTCAGGAGAATATAAATATTCTTCTTCATTATACTAAAGAAACAAAAGCAAAATAAAGTTTTATAAATAAATTTCTATACAAAAAATATTTGAATGAATTTCAGTAAAACAGCTCTTATAATAAAAAGAAAACGCACAAAAATGTTAAAATGCACAACTAAAATATTTTTTGAAACCATATTCTTAACATAAAACATATAACAAAGTTAGTTTCGTTTTAAATATCATCAAAAGTTACTAACGTTAGTTTGACAATTATCGGTACTCATATTACTTTAAAAGCTTAAACGACTTTATACAATGGAAGACAAAACTATAAAATATCCTTCTTAGAGATAAATGAAACTATTAATTTCAACGAAAGCAGAAGTGTCACACTTTCAAGGATTTTGGAAACCTGATTTTCCCTCACATTCCACATTCGTCGTCTGCTTACGTGAAGATGCCGATTTGCATCATAAACGACATTGCCAATAGCATTGACCAATTCAAAGATAAATTGAAACATGGGAAAATTTTGTCTATTACTGCTTCTGCTGATTAAAAAAATAAAATATCTCATATATCATGGTTTCAGTATTGTAAAAAAAAATATATATATATATATAAATACTGGCATGAAAATAATTCAATACTGACGAAAATAATTCAAATTTAGCTAAGACAGGATGGCAACTGAACCAATTTCAGGTTGTCGCCTGCGCCAAATTAAACTGTTTACGATTTATAAGTAACGGTAGATTTATATGCATTATTAAAATACCTGTGTTATTTCAATTTATAACTGTCTGGGGACTGATTTTCATTCGCTGGAAATCGTGTTGCATACGCAGCTGTATGCTCTTAGGGTATGGTAATATCAGTTTCGTATTTTCTGAATGGGCCCGAATTCATATTGATGATTGCTACAGGTGTTATTTGATTTTTTTTTTCTCATTAAAACATGACGTCTCATTCCAGTTCAAATCACAAATCTGCAGATCTTGTTTATAAACTAGTGTGCCATATTATTCGTAAACCGGCGGACTCTGTTAAAGCCGAGTATCGTAATGCTTTACAGGTGTTAAACTGCTCTTACGCAAGTTACGATACCGATGAATTTTCAATTTGTGAAAAAATAAAGAAAAAGTTTGTCATAGAAAATCGAGTAAAAGATGCTTTAAAATTTGTTGAGCTTCATCGAAATCTTCAAACGAGTGCAGTTTTACAAAACAGAGCTAGAGTATTGTATTTTTTGCACTGTTTACAAGGATCAGAAAATGAAAATCATGGCCACTTTTCAAATGGCATTTCCAAACTCTCTTCATTGGATCAAGAAGTAACATTGAATTCTCATGATATAATAAACAAGCAAATAAATAAAGTCCATGCAAATACCGTTGAGTTGGGGGATCTTTTAATTAAAGCTCAAAATAGAGAAACCTCCAACGACCAAGTTGCATCAAATAAACCTTTCGATAGAGATAATTTAGATTGCTTTCAAACGAGAGTATCATGTGTTGCTGCTTTGTTTTCTGCAAATACTGACCAACAGTCTGCATCACATTCAAATGCTAAACAGCAGCATAACCATGAAAAGGCCTTAAAAATTAGATCTAATGAATCAAATTTAGGTTCAATATGCCTTACAGTGCCGAACTTGCGTCTGTTATTAAGAGATATTTTGTATGCTGTGCAAGGTTTGAAAGGAGATATCATTTCATGGGAACCAGATAAAAACAATTTTAATGTTGTTTTTAAAGAAGATTTTCCAAACCCTATAAAGCGACTAACATTGCGATTCGTAGAATTAGGATGGATGTATTGTCGCATTAACCAATACTGCAAAACTCAGAGCAATGAAAAATCGCTTGGTCTTATAGCACAAAGCTTTATAGCTGCTTTGAATGAAAAATTAGTAACTTACTATAAACTGATTGCAGAGCTGGAAGCTTTCCTCACTCAAGAAGGTACTTTGGAAGAGATATATGACATTTCTAATTCATTAACCTTGCATAGATTATCAGTATGGTTTTTTGAGCCCCACACTCAACTTAAAATTCTTGCTTCAATAGTGGATGCATGCAAGGGGAAAAAAGGAGGAGCCATTGCATCCGTTCTTTATTCCCACTTGCAACATGGTGACTACTATGTATGCACATTAGTCCAAAATTTGCTGAAGGTAGTAACTAGGCCTCTTTTCAAAATGTTAAGTAATTGGATTTATTGTGGAGAGTTAGATGATGCATTTGGAGAATTTTTCATTGCTACCAATATAGCTGTACCAGACTGCAGTTTATGGCAGGAAAGGTATAGTTTAAATAAAGCAATGATACCTTCTTTTATTACCATGGAGCAAGCAAGAAAAATCTTGTCATCAGGTAAGGCTATAAATTTTTTGCGCCAAGTATGCCAAGACAACACTTTTGTACGAGATGAAGACAGACGGATGAAAGCTCTGGAATTGATGAGTGCAGAGTCGCTCTTCTCTCAAGAGAAAGATGCCAATTTTGAAAATATCCTTGAGAAAAACTATGTCAAGACAAGCAGAACAGTTTTACAAGTCCTGCATGATAAATATAACTTAATGGACCACTTACTCGCCATGAGGAACTATTTCTTACTTGGTCAAGGTGATTTCATTCGGCATTTAATGGACCTCTTAGATGCAGACCTTGCAAAACCTGCTAACAGTTTGTATATACACAATCTAACTGGAATTCTGGAGAGTGCCATCAGAGCAACCAATGCCCAGTTTCATAATCCCGAGGTTCTACAGCGCTTAGACGTTAGACTTCTAGAAGTGTCTGTTGGGGATTCGGGCTGGGATGTGTTCAGTTTAGACTATCATGCAGATGGACCCATTGGAACGGTATTTACTCCACACTGCATGAATTCATACTTGAGACTATTCACTACGTTATGGCGAGCCAAACGCATGGAATACATTCTGAGTAAAATATCCCAGTCTCGTACCACTTACTTGAAATTGCAAGATAAGGTACCTGAGGTTACACCAGTCTTGTATCAGTGTCACATAACCTTGTCACAAATGGTACATTTCGTACAGCAAATGCAATATTATATGGCATTTGAAGTCATGGAATGCTGTTGGGCTGATTTGTTGTTGAAGATATCGTCTGCTCAAGACCTGGATGAGGTGATAGCTGCCCACGAGAATTTTCTAGACACTCTTCTGACCCGAGCTTTGCTTGATGAGGAATCGGTAATTCTTCGAACCCAGTTAAAAGCCATTTATGATCTCATAATTGACTTTGATAAGACCCAATCCACTTTTTGGAATGAGGTAAAAGTCGTTGCAGAGGAGCTCGATAAATTGAATGAGCAGATACAAGTCAACACGAACAAAGAAACATGGGGTGTTTCTTCTGAAAAACAAAAAAAAGAATATGAAGTTCATTTGGAGGCTTTAAAGACTAAAAGGATACCTTCGACCAAGGCAAAGCTCAGTGTCATGTCTCGTTCATATGAAAAACTGGTACAAAACTTTTTGCTAGTGTTGAATGATCAAGATGATCCTAATTTAAGGTTTTTGAGCTTTCGTCTGGACTTTAATGAGCATTTCAAGAGCAAAAACTCTCGCTTACAGACTTCACTTACCTATCAGCATCGCAGGAAATCAATCAAATAAGTTGATCACTGTACAGCTGAATAGTATTGTTTGTCACTAATTATGTGTGTGTACTCACCCCAGTGATGACTGAATAAGCTTCCTAATACATCAGAGTATGTCTGTAAAATCTGTAAATTTTTTACATACGCTACCATTGTAATCCATAATAGCTGTAACTGTGGTGTGTTCAAATGGCAGCTCTGCCATTTTAGCATACTTTCTAATGACCACACTACACAAGATAAGCTGCAGACAATTAATGCATCTGTTCCAAATATGGTTTGAAAGAAAAATCCATTTTATTGTTAATTTTTTTACTTGGTTATTAATTGTGCTATGATAAAGCCTATATACACAATCTAACATTATGCTTGATTTTTGCCATGTTTTTGACACATATGAAGTATAAGTTTAGCTAATACTTTAGGACTTGTCAGCATATTCTAGATCTTGACTAGTCAGCATATCAATCAATACTAAATGCATTTATTATAGAATTATGCTTATGTGATGTTTTGCATTATTCTTTTATGTAGTAACAAATGTAATTGTTATCTATGCTTGTATTGACAAAAATCAATTAAATTTTTTATGCCAGTTCAGTTACACAAGGTTTTTAAAAGGTTTTAAAATAATATTGTTCTGAAAATAGGATATACACATCTGGCCAGTCTGTCATTTTTAATCGTAATATATTATGGCAAACGCTGAAAAAAAAAAATTAATTATCTGTGTTTAAAAAAAAAAAAAAATAGTTTTCTTTAGAGCAGTAGTTCCCAGCCATTTTCTCTTTGAAAATCTCTACTAAAATCAGAGGCATTGTATACTCTTAAGGTGCGTGTACCCACTGCAGGCAGCCATGGGTCGAGCAGCTGCCTTGACCCTCAAAGTTTCGGCATTTAAATTCATAAAATAAACACATACATACACTCTGGACTTATATTGCATAATACTACATGAATAACTTTGTTTTTTAACTAACTTTTTATTATTACATTAATCTTAATTAGTATATGTACTACAAGAAACTAGTTTCATACTTACATAAAGTAAGTGCACTTTCAGTACTTATACTACCTGAAAAAAATTGCTAATTTTTGATTGTTTTACATAATGTTGTCCATTATGAAATTGGTTGTTTTTTGTACAGATACGAATAGAGTACTGTCTGGCTGGGTATACAATAAGCTAAATATCAAGTTTTAAGCTAAGTAAAGGGTCCCATTTTGGGGAGAGCTGCAGCCTCCTCTGGCTATGCTCCTGATCTTTCTTCCTAATATCACAAGAAATAACACAAAATACTGAAAACTTATATAAATACGGGACCATAGAACAATAAAAATTCTCAACATCAAACCAATATACATTACAGCAAGAAATAAACGAAAGCACATACCTCAAATTTTCCACTAAATTCCTTATTTAATAGCCTTGACATACATTTTTATTTGTGAAGAGCATGCCTTCATCACTAAATAAATCCATCAAAGAGTATTCTTATAAGCAAAATTTCAGCTTAACATGCTACATTAAATATTCATCGCAACAAACAATTTTCAGCTTTTTACAGTAGAACCCTGATTCATCGTTTTTCATGGGGCGTGTAGGAAAAAACAATGAATGCGGGAAAACAACAAATGCGGGTTCAAGTCAAAATACAAAGAAAGCAATCTTTATGCGTACATGCAATGACTGTTCATCAACAAATACCAATTTGTTACAAAGTTGTAAAACAAAAAAATTGAAGATGAAAATTAAATGATACTTATTTTAAAAAATCAGTAATTCTATGTGGGGATTTTTATCATTTTTTAAACAGTAAATTTTAAAATAAAATGAATTTATAAGAGTTTTACACAATTTATCTACATTTAATACAAAAATAACCAGAAATTTTACTTCCTAAGAAAAAACTTTCAAAACTTAGCATTCCATAACAAACACGCATGTTGAATCATGAGTCGTGTCACATTCGGTTTACAGTTAGTCTTTCAACCAATCACAAAATTTCTAATGACATCATGAAACAACACAATTTTGCAAAAGGGTTGCTAAATATCTCATCTCAATTGGCAATGCTGACACACCTGTTTACTTAACGTAAACTTTAGCTACATATCTGACTTGCCGACCTGCCCCCGCTTACAAAATATATCCCAGATTCATAAAAAAAACTCATTCTTTTTTCAAGTTGTAAGATCTTTAGTCATTCTTTTGTAATTATTATTTAACAGTATTTTTATACTGTAAAATCCCGAAAGTAACTCTTTCCTTGAATGTAAGCCCTCCTCCCTTTTCTTGCCAAAAGTGAAATCATTTCATTATCCCAAATATATAAGCCCCCTTCTTTTTTCTCCATTCCATCAGAGCCAATGTACATTATTACATGTGCGTGGGTAAGTCTAGCTTACCCACGCACGTCTAGTATGAGTTATTATCAATTAACATATATACTCAAGTATAAGCTGAACCTATAACTTTAAAAGATTAGTAAAAAATCAAAAACCTAAGTATAAGCCAAATGTGAAAATACAGCATGAAAAGATCAATTACTCCTTTCAGCTTCCTCCTTTTTCTTCAGCACTGATTGCTTTTAAAATAAATCCTCACGTAATAATTGTCAAAGTAATAAAGATCATTAAGAACTATCGCACAGCATTCAATGTTTAAAACAATTTTCTGATACGCAATTATATTATATAATCAATTTCAGCTGACTGCTGAAGAGAAATGCTTATTTTGACCGGAGCGGAGCTTCTCGGTCTCCCGTTTTCACGGAAACTTCACCTTTGAACAATAAACAGTTTCATTTAACATACATGCTTGTAAATGTTATATTTGCTTTGCTGGAAGTTGTAATAGATTGAAAGAGGGGAGAATTTTTGTACCAAATCGATATCTTTGGTTCAGGATGATGCGCCAAAGAAGAAGGGCAGGGCCTCATGAAATCATCGGTTCACTGACAGGTTAAAAGGGGGCTGACGCCCCTTTGCCCAATTGATACAAAAAACTTTTTTCGTTTAATTTATTTATATCTCGATTCTAAGCCCCCCTACCCGAAATGTATCTGTTATGTTTTTCAAAAAGGGGGGCATACTTTTGAGATTTTATGGTATTAAATTATTTTTCTATCTAACAGTTTTTGGACATGTCTTATCAGGAATGTAGCCAGAAAGAAAATTTCGAAAGGACCCAACAGGTGGAATTTGTCATAAAAAAAGGCTTCATTAACAAAAATTGCAAATTTCAGGAGAAACAAGACCTCTGTCCCATCCATCGGTGCCTATGCCTAGGGGCAGAGAAGGGCCATGCCCTCACCCTAACACCCTGGAAAAATATATGTATATTACAATAATGACTGATGTACTGTTTCAGGCATGAAAGTTTTCAGTCTTTTTCAACATCATTGATGCATTTGAGATTTATTATTTAAATTAGTTTAATGAATTTAGTTATACTGAATACAGTGTTATAATGAATATTGGTTAATTTAATAAGGAATTCATATATAAGAATAACGGGTAATGTGTTAAATGCATAATAATTTATTTGTTCTGTATGATCCGCAGCAAAGTTCAGTCTTTTTAGCTATTTCGTGCTTTTATGCCTGGGTATTACATGGATGTAGTTCAAAATATAGTATCTTTTTGGGGCAGTACCCTGACTTACTGCCCCCCTCCTCCTATAAACAATATTATATGGGTGCCCATGGCACCATCCCTCGCAGATATGTGTTTAGGAGAAATTTGGATCTTCATAAAATATTTCATCATAAAAACAGACCTTTTATGAAATTCTTCCTAGGAAAATCCTTCTTCTGGCAAATGGCACCTTCGCAAATCTAATTGCTCAATTTGATAACAAATTTCAATTAAATTGTTACACACATTACAAGTTTTATCAAATTAATAATTAGTTATAAAATATTTAAAATATAATGATATTGTGCATGTAATTGTTTTATAAAAAATATGTAAAATAAGATCATATTAACTGCTACTTGATTTTTTAATATGGAGCTAAGGGGAATAAATTTTGAAAAGAAAAAACAGTGTACAAATGCCTTACACATTACAGTGGAATCGCCTGTCATATTAAATTAGATGATTATTGAAAAATTCTCTATTATCCAGAAAGTTCGATTATCCAATGTAGGTTTAGCCCCAAGTACATCAGATAAGTTTCTGCTCTATATCTATTATTTATATAAATCGATAAATTTGATGTGTTTAAAATAATATGTTTATAGATACAGATAAACAAACATATAAGTTTTTTTTATAGGACTTTCTGTGAATATCTTAAAATGGAACTTTAATATTAAATTTAAATTTGCAAAAATTGTACATTTCACAAAACCAGGACCTTATTTTCACAAAGCCAAAACCCTGGCTATAAAAACCTGACTGAACGTTAATTTCAAATTCACAAAACTGCGTGAATTTTTCATGAAAACATGACCCTGTCTGAAAAGTCTGGATAGACCCCTGACCAACTGTATGTCCCTGTCATATTTAAACGACCATCTTTATGTTCAAATATGAGACACTCAAACGTGTAAGATGGAGGGTTACTAAAATTTATGAAATTAACAGTGTTTAAACTTTAAATTAATTTTTAATGCCTTAAGATTAAGACATAGCGAATCACAAAAAATCTCATTTACTTGCACAGATTTTTTTTTTTTTTTTTTTCTTTGCAAAAAAAAAAAAAAAAAAAAACAAAATTGAAATTGGGTGGGCCCCCAAAATTGTGATTTTGAACAAAGAGTGTTTTTGCAGTGATCATAGGGATGACAATACATGACTGCTTTTGAATACGGTACAAAACCACAAAATATGGACTGTCCCGTATAATAGAAGTCAGAACCACAGAATTTTTTTTACTTTAAACACAGGCCATTAAATGATCAATTTTGAGTTGCTAGTCATCAAATTGCTGAATTCACTTCAGTTCTTTAGGTTAAAACGAACCCCTGGTTGAGGATTTTTGAGAGGCTATATAGTAAGTTGTCAGACCAAATTAAGAACAGACTACTTGTTAAAGATTTTTCAGTTGTTTTGTAGTGAGTTTGGCCTTTTTCTGTTTTTATTAGTGTAATTTATGGGGAGTTTTAATTTTTTTGGTTAAAATTATTACACTTAGATTTGTTCATCATGCAAAATGGTTGGTGATAGTTGGGGCTTACTGACCTCCATCTTGAAAAAAAAAAAAATCCTCTACAGTAACCTCTCACGTGTACGTAGAAAACCTCTCACGGTATTGTAGAAAAATGTTGTATAAATGAGAGAGTCTTACTATACAAGTTTAAAATTTTATATGCATTTATTATTCTGTTCATACTAAAAAAATGACAAGTTGAGTACTAAAGAACATATTTAAAAGAAAATTTATAAAACATAAAAGAAAGCCACGAGGAGACTCCATACAATAACTCTCCTGCCATAAATTTCATTGTTAATAACACAGGAATTTAGATAAATATTACCATCATTCTTGATTATGTACTTTAACAATAGTGAAAGGATTAAGGTAAAGAAACATGCATAAATTGTACTTTAAAGATTATAAAATGAATTCTTGATTGAAAAATCAAAAATCGCTTGAACTATTTCAAGCATTGTATAACTGAAAGAAGTTTAGCATTGTTTCTCATTAAATGTGAAAAGAACTAAGTGAATTCGGCATATAACTGAGAGAGTCATGTAAGTGGTAGGTCACTGTAGTTCATTTAAGTGGGGTGGTGCACCAGTAGATGGGAAATTACCCATTTTTAAAGATGTATTACATTGGAATTCATATGTGTTATATCAGTTCTGATTTTAAAAACCTTTCAAACTAGAATATACAGAGCTGCTATAGAACGTATCAAATAGATTTTTTTTACATAATGTGTGAAGCAGTGTTTTGACCTTTTAATGTGTCTTTCTCTCAATATTTTGACTACCATATTTGTAGGTTTTATTAGTGAAGTGTGCGCTTAATGTTATTGTTCTATTTTTATAGTTAAATGAAACATAATTTTTTAACATTTAATACTGGGGGGGATAAAAAAAAAGCATTAAGAATGTATGTGTGCTTATGTACAATTTTTAAAGTAACCTTATGTTTCTTAGAAGTTTTAACTAATAATATAACACTAACCGTGTTTTCTGCATTTACATTGATCTTTGTCGTGCACTAATTAAAAATGCAGGATTTAGTAAAAAGCTAGATATATTGAAGTTGCGATTTTTTTTTTCGCTACAATATTATTACATAATCTCACCTTAATGATTCTTACTTATGATTGACTATATCACTTAGAAATCTATGTAAATAAAATTAGACTTTTGTCTGTACACTACTTGGGAGTTCAAAAATTTTGCAATTTCTATTCGTTTCAAGCACCTAGGAAACTAGTACAACCTTCAAAAAAAGTTTGTCATTATGTCCGTGATGTTTTTTTTGTTCTTGCATCACGTAAAAATGACAAGCTAATGAAATGAAATTTGGTGACATGATAGATTGTCACACTCAACTTAAAACTGTAGAGTCGAATTTTAAAAGATTTTGCCAAAATATTTCAAAATGCATAAATTTTTGTTCATGCTTCACATAATGATGATTAAAGTGAACAAAATGAAATTTTGTCATTACACAGAAGCGCTATGACTTTGCTTACTATAATTTGGCCAATATGCTAATTCCATTCTTTGCACTCTTACAATGCTGATGAAAATTCGAGCTTTTTGGAAATCTGTATCAACAAGTACTTCATTTATAAGAATCTTCATTTTAGTGACACTTTCTTTATAATGACATAGTTAAATAACATTTTAAAAAGTTTTTTTAGTAATAAAGTAGCTACTGATAAAATGAAATACCTACCCCTATTTTTTAGAGCCATAAAATTGATTTTCATAATACTCTGACTATAATACTTTTGCTAGTTTAAATGACAGTTGCAGTGAAAATAGTTACTTTTAGTTATCTATCATTCCACTTTTAAACGGAACATTAAGAAACAGTTATTTTCCCCATTAATCATTTAAAAAACTGTGCATTAGTAAGCTTTTCAAGAAAAATAAATCTATCATGGGTGAGTTTCAAAAAAATGAAATTATAAATGATTTGCAGAGTCTTGAGCTGAAAAAAAAATCTGTCAGTGCTCCCCCATAAATTAACTTTTTAAAAGTAATTTATTGCCCTTTTTTTTTAAAGTTGAAATATTTTTTAACTTCTCAAAAAAATTCTTTTTTTTTAATACATAAATATATCGGGGCTCCTCCTTGGACTATCTGATTGCGCACACGTTTCATTGATCTATTGTCCAAAAGAAAGAAAAAAGTGTCTATTAAGAGATGAGACGGGCTCAGCCCGGGCTTGGGCTCTGTAATTCCCAATTGCGTTCGGGCTCGCGCTTGTGAAAAATTTCTCCTTTATTGAATATACTCCTTGAAACAGATTTTAAAAAGTGATTCATGAAAATAAAAATGCAGTCAACTCCGGTCACAATGAGCCTCTGGGGACCATCAAATTTCGTCCACTATATCCGAAGTTCACTAAAACCCAAGTGTCTTCATGATGGATAGAGATACTGTGTTTGTTTGAATCGGGACTAATGGTTTGCGTTCACTATATCCGATGGTTCACTATAACCGGAGTTGGCTGTACTTCTAAAAAAAAATAGCGGCACTGGTGCCTAGAAGGTGCGTTAAGCTCTTTGGATATTTCAGAACGGCGGCTTATATTCATTAGTTAGTCATGAGATCCGACATTATTTGATAAACATATGGATAAATAAAGAATTAGAAAGTGCATTGAGAGTTTGCAACTATATTTGGCTTTAATTTGCACAAACGGCAAAATTCATTGTATTTTATCATTGAAGTAATTGGATTTTTTTTTTATCTTTAACTGAAATTTCGGGCTTGGGCTCCGACTCAAATAATGTTGCTCGGGCTCGGATTAAAAGTCCTCGGGCTCGAGCCCAAACTCATCTCTAGTGTGTATATATGTATATAGATATATTGATATTACCATATTGCTTTTACAATAAATTTTTTTTGTGTCCCTAGTTGCTTCATAATGCCATTTGATTGACAAAACTTTTTTAGAAAGGTTGCATAAATAATAAAAGAAAAATATTGGAAACACTAATAATTGTATACTGTAACAATTTTCTTGTTCTTTATGAATTTATGGATTTTTAGGTTTAATCCTCTGAGTATATAACTCATTGTTAAATATCAAAAGAAATTTGTTTACAAACAACAAAGCAAAATACTTCAATTGTTTTTTGGAAAAAGCATTCTTGAATATACAATATATGCTTTTTCACAAGCAACATCATTGAGCCACCCAAGGTCTTCTTTCGATAAATTATCAGGTAACTATAGTATATTTTGGGTATTGTTGTTCCAAATGATACTATGGTTACCATAGTATCATTTGGAACAACTAGAACACTTACATGATAATGATTCTTCAAATTATTTTCAGTCTAGTTCTGTGTTAATTTTTTAAAATTTAGTTATAGCATAATATATTTAAATTACATTATAATCATGTATGAAAAATATCATAAAAAAGAAAAGGTTACATTCTCTCATTTCAAATAAAATATGTAATAAAAGCTAGGAGCTTGAGAACATAAGTGTAAGAATATTAAATAAAACAAATAATTAAATACCATTATATTTGGGGATTAGAAAATTAGGGGTAGAAATTTATTTTCTTTCATGCTTGAGGTAATTTGTGTTTCTTTTATATAGGTATGTGTAAAACTATTTCACTAAAACAGCTTTCTCCTTGAGTGAATGTATATATCTATTTATGTGTAGATATTTAATTTGTTTCTTTTTTATTGTAAAAAAAAAAGTCAATAAACTAAATTATTGTTTGTATCTTTGTATTATTATTTAAAAATCATTTTCCATGTGCCTTATAATTATCTCTTCTGGCTTTCAATAATATAGTACAAGATGCTCAATGTGTTTGAGGGCAGAACACTACACACTCATTAAAAAAATAAATAAATTGCAAGATTGTTAGTATGTTTTAAAAATTTCTGTATGTACAATAATAGGAAGTATAAACAAAACATGTAAACTGAAGTGTGTGGAGTTACAGCAAACACTTAATATTACCATTCTAGGTTTTGAAAATAAACAAGGCCTGCAAAGAGTTATCTAATAAAATAACCAGGAAAAAAATCTTTAACATATCTTTACAATCTCTAACATACTAATCAAAAATCCTAACATATCTTTACAAAAGCTTTCACTAGTAATTTGTAGTATTTCCCTGCATGAATAGCGCATTGGCTGATTTTGCATGTAGTGGTTTTGGTGCCTAAAAATATTTATAAATAGCAGTAGTAATTTTTTCAAGTGTTTAGAAACACTGGTTTATTTTTTAAGCTACAAAATAAAGTAGAAACTGGGAAAACTGATTTTTTTTTTTAAACTGAGACAAAGGAAACTTATGCACACATGCCAATTTATTAAATAACCTTTTACTTTTTTAAATAACATTTTTCAAATAATCAATCTAATGTATTTTCCAAAATTAATGATTATCTATTTAAAAATCATTTTTTTTTGTTTGTTTTAAAGCATAGATCCCTAACAGGGGGCAGTATCGTCCCCCTAGTGGGCACTGGAGATGTCCATGGGGCAGTGTTGGGCGTTAATCAATTAATTTTTTAATCGACGCGTTAGTTGATTAAAAAAGTAATTGCGATTAAATCAATTACAATTAAATTAACTGCAATTAAACTTTTAGTTGCAGGTTGCAATTAAATTATTTGGATTAATGTATGTTAATCATCATTCGCAATTAAAATAATTGCAATTAACTTTTTTAATTTTTCTATGAAACAATTAAAACTAACAATTAACTTACTTATATATAGTTTGTATACGCTACAGCAAATTTTCAAAATTAAAGAAAAAAACTTACTTTTATATAGGTCATTGAACATAAAAAATGCTATCAAAGTGAACGAATTCGATTACATACACGAGTATTTCACGTGTATTGTGCCAGTAGCAGAAGCCCTAAACATTATGCCAAGTGAGATTAACGCATACTACGGAATAGTTCTGCCCTGCCTTCTGGTGCTAATTTAAAAGTACTGAAAATTGAAAAGAAAACTTTTCTTTTTGCCGTTGATCAAGACATACAGAGAGGGTGTCGAAAAAAGTTTTGAAAAACTGTTTGATGTCAGCACTCCTAAAGTGGAAAATGTGATTATTGTCGCATTATCATACCCCAGATTTAAAAATAAATAGTCAGCTTGTTTAGAGCCTGCAGATCGTACAAAAATTCTAGAAGTTTTCAAAACCTGTATTTCCAAACAAATTAATGAATATGTAGAAGCAACAGTGGTAATAAAAAAAGTACCCAAGAACGCATTTTTTAAATTTTGACGCTGACTCCAACTCATTTTCAGCGACAGAAACAAGCCGAAGCTCCTCCGATGCACCAGCAACTAAAGCAGAACTTTTAATGTCGCATTTACTTGCAGAAGAAAGTCACGATTTGTAACTCCTCATTAGATATCCTGAGATAAAAAATCTATATAAATAAAACAAGATGTAAACTGTCCGTTTGTCTGTCTGTGTCTCGCGTAGCTCCAAAACGGGTGATCGTAGACCTACCAAATTTTGTACGGAAATTCTCCAAGACGGGTCTCGGCACACCTCGAAGCGATTTTTTCGAAATTCGAATTATTTTAGGAGATATCGATAAAAAACGTGTCCAAAATAATCATTTTTGTTCTCGCCATTTCGCAATTGTAACCCCGCAGTTTTGTGTACATAGTTATTCTTATGTCCAAGCAGACGATTTCTTTGCTTGGCTCGATTTCCTCTTATCAATACTGGATTTATTTGTGAGAAGAAAAATTAAACTGCATATTCTAGAAAAACAATTTTAAAGCCTTTATAAATAGCACAGTCTCATCTCTTTTCTTTTTGTAAAGGGTTGCATGACGTAATTTTAAAATTTAAAAAATGTCCATTTCATGTAGTGTCTGAGGTATTTAACGCTAAAACGTGAACCTAAAAGACAGCATGATGCAGAAATAAGAACTTTTGAAAGTGAGAAGTTCAATGTAAACGGTCTAACTTTTCACTTTTTTGATACTGAATGACGCTAATAGTTTTTTTTTTTGTGTCATTACATTGCAATGATTTCAGGTTAGTACATATATAACGTGACCATTCATTTTTTCCTTCAAAACATGACATCTAATAATTTTTTGGCAGTAGTGTATTTATATTTTCTTCCTCAAAACGTGACACATATTGTTTTTAAGGTAATAGTGTAGGGAGACTGAATTTAAAGGTCTGGGTACCTTTTATTTGTCAAGAAAACGCGCAAAAAAGTTTGTGTTATTGTTAATATCAAAATAAAATTTTAAAAAATGCTAAAACTCACATATACTATAAAAAATAGTGCAAGACGTGGGGTGTTCGTTCGTGGGGCGAGACGTTCGGGTGGTTCAAGGGGTAGGCCTTCTTCAACTTCCAAAACACCATCCGACACAAGGCAGGAAGGTAGAAAAGTGAGAAATGTAAACAAAAGGACACATAGGAAAAATTAAGTTGTCATACGGAAGGGAAAAAAATTCTTAGAAAAACAGAGTGAAATGGGAAAATAGAGAATAGGGTGGAGATCGGGGGGTAAGCAAAATAGGAACATGACTTTAAATGAAGAAATAAAAATTAAATAAATTGAAATAGTTAACAAAAAAAGAACATTAAAAGAAAGAACGCAAAATCAATACATCCACCGGCGTTTTTTTTTTTTTTTTTTTTTTTTTTTTTTTTTTTTTTTTGGCATCTCAAGAGGGGAGGGGGAGAGGTCGGGTTTCTTTTTACAAACGCTGCCATTGGATTATAGATTTTTAGCGGCCTTTATTGAAATCATTACCGTGGGTTGCTCTGTTTCTAAAAACCGGGACATTACGGTGTCCCGAAGCTGTGCTTGGGGACAACGGGACAAGCCACCTAAAAACGGGACTGTCCCGTTCAAAACGGGATGTATGGTCACCTTATACATATATGATGCAAACTTTAAGTCAAGAGTGAAATAATTTTGCTTTTTCCAGATTCCACTTCACTGGAATTAATTCGAATTACACATGTGAGGAAAACTTTCGTTTCCTACCGTGCGAAGAACGGGCACGCAGCTAGTGTTTTTATAAAATACAACACATCTTTACCATCATCAGCTGCAGTTGAACGCCTTTTTTCTTTTGCGACAATGACAAATCTGCCGAATAGCCACAAGTTGTCCGACAGTATGTTCGAAAAGAGAGTCTTATTAAAATGCAATCTATATAAGAAATTAAACCTGTTATTCATTACCTGTCTAATCATGTTTAAATTAAGTTATTGATGATTATTAATATTAGTCTTACTTTTTATTAATATGCGTTTCAACCCAAACTATATTATTAAGCCTGTCTCTGTTACCTTTCATGCCTATCCTCTGAACCGACTCCGACGAATTTTAGTGCAGTGATTTATGGGACCTCGAGAATGGACATATCCTACTTTTTGTCACTAAAAATGAAGAGATCCACACCAGTCATATTTTAATTGTTAGTTTTTATTTAAATTCATAAAACAATTTAAAATTAATTAATTGTTAACAGTAGCAAATGACGATTGACAATTAATTAATTGTTAATTGCTGCTACTACAATTAACAATTAAAAAATATTAAATGCCATTTTGGACAATTACAGTTGATCAATTTTTAATTGTTACAGCCACAATTAACAATTAATCAATTGTTAATCTTTAATTGTCCTTACAATTAAAATTTGCCCAACACTGCCATGGGGGCAGTAAGGAATCCAAAGACTAACAGGGCATTGAGAAGTAAAGAGGGTCAGCCATGGTGTACCTATTTATTTAGGAAAATAATATAAATATTTTATCTAGCTAAGTAAACTATCTTAGCCAATACTCTAATTAGCATTTAAAAAATAGCATTAGGTATATGTAGACCTAATTGCGCTTAGCTTACAATAGATTGATGATGACACGTCCTTGCCGAGTTGGTAGGCAATCAAACAATTTATATGATCAGCATGTTTTAACAGGAATATCAGTGCTTGAAATGACTTGTTTGTTGAAACCACGGACAAAGAGGGAAGGGTTAAAATAAATGTCTACTCTATTATTCATTTCTACTTTATTTTGATTAATAAAGGATAAATGAACAGGTAAATTAGGTAGAGCTGCGGGGGAAAAAAACCGCCCACTTGTAGTTTATTCTGCCATAGTTCGTAGTACAGCAAAGTTACATATACCAAGCATTCACAATTGATGTACACTTTAATTTGCTATACATAAAAATTGTATAAGGGGCCATTTCCATATTAAAATTCGCACCAACTTTTTTTTTCCCAATAGCAAGCCCTAGATTTCACTTCATATTTCAAAAATTTAGCTCATACCCTGGATACCACTTTTTAATAAATTTGAACTCTTGAGTTATGAGCTTCTGAAGTCCCTCTCTATGTTAAAATGTTTTTTCATACTTTAATTCAAATTGCATATAATATTGATAAGAAGCTGATTTTTATTCATGCTATTAGAACTAAATGGCCCAAACGTAATTTACTATTATAATTTTTAATAAAATATTAATATTAAAAAAATTATGAATAGCAACTTAGTTAAACTTTGATGGAAATAGACGCAGAAAGTAATATTACATGGCTGTGCAAAATTTCAAATTTTTACGTTCAGTACTTTAATTTATGCAGTAGTGATGTAAAATGTTGGGAAATGCTGCTATAACCTATTAATGAAACAAAAGACTGGTTATTTTGTAGATGTTTTATTTTCATTTGAGAGTAAGCATGTACCATAATTTTATATCATTTCGCAATTTAGAACTGGATTGATATGAATGACTAAACTGAATTGTGCATACCTGCCAACATGCAATTTTTGAAAATCTTACAATACCATGGTGTCACGCAGTAACGCAATAAATATGCCTACTAAAGATAAAATGTAAGCAAATACAATTTTTAAAATTACTATTCAGATTTAGTACACTATTTTTAATACATATGCACATATAGGAAAGGAGGGGCATTTATTTGGTATCTTTAGAGTACAAATGTTCATAAGTAGCTGATTTGGCTGCTTTTAAAAAATACTTATCAAAGTCTTGCTCATAGCAATGGCCTTTGAGTTTACTTTTTGCAATTAAAATGTCTTCCAAAGTTTCATTAGACAAAAAACTATGAAATAGTGTTCTATTTTTCTTAACACTGCTAAACAAACGTTCACAAGCAGCATTACTGTGTGGTACAGTCAATATGCTTAGCATAACATTCAATCATATTTAAATTTCCCACTAGCAGCTGTTAATTTTCTCAATCTCAATTTTTAGCCCATTTTTTGTCCATTCTTTCTTCTGATTGAACTTCCTAGGGCAAATTATCAATTTGCAAAATTGAGATTGAAGCTCATTCCCGACTTCATCTACTGGCTTGCAAACATCATTTCCACATACTTCATGTGAGCACATATTTGGAAATAAATTTAAAAAATAAACTATATCTGAAAATGATTTGGCCTCACCATGGCACAAGTGGTTCTGCCACTGAAAGTGGTAGATGGCTGAAGTGTGAAGGTCCCGGATTCGGGTCCCATCGCGCGGCTGTTGATCCGGAGTTTTGGTAGGTTTTCTCCAGATGTAACGTGAATACGCGTTAGAACCCCTTAGAAAGCCCTCCTGCAAAGGCACCCAACCCCCCGGCAGATCGCCCTAGTGTAGCGTTGCCATAATCACACACAACAACAACAACTGAAAATTATTTGTCTGCAAGATTATTTATGTTTGCTACTTAGCAAGATTATTCATGTTTGATAGGCAATTTTGATGTCGGTCCTATACACTGAGCAAAAAGCAAAATTGCATCCCCTTTGCGATTTGACGATACACGGATATTCCTTTGTAAAAGAATCAAGGAAAACTTTATTATATTGTTTATGTTTAATTTTCGACATTTCAAATTAATATTTCACAACTTCAAACTACACTGGACAATTTCATCAACACGTGTTTGTGATTGAAAGTTGTTCTTGCGCTTATGGATGGGAGCCAAGCGGTATTGGGAGGGAGATATTAAACAAATGCGCATCCACCTCCATGCATGCGCAGCAGCAAACTTTGACAAAGCATGGACACTCGGCATATCGATTACGAACGCTCCCATCTCACTTCTCCTTACACGTCACAAGCAAGGAAGCGGGTGGGAGGGGGAAAAAAAATCTGTGAGCCAATCATAGCTTTCGGAGATCGGAGGGAATTCCTATTTTCCCTCTCGGGTTAACAGTAACACAGCGTATCAATGGAAGAACGCAGAAGAGGTTGGAGAGGGAGTGGAGTTAGCGTAAATATGGGAAATAAAACGATCTAGTGTTTTTACGTTCGACGTAACGTCAATTGGTGATTTAAATTTTAAAATACTCCACAAAACCACTAAATTTTGAAACATAGTAAATAAAATCACATTAGCCCAAACTACTGCCAAAAAATCGTACAATTTTGCCTTGCGGCCGTATAACCGTACAACTAAGCTAAAATCCGTACATTGTACGGCCAAACCGTACAAGTTGGCAGGTATGATTGTGTATTAAAGCAAAGCTACTAGAGAGTTATCTGCCTAAGGAGGACTGCCTTGGGCGGTAGACTTTTTAAGGGGTTCAAATGCGTAGCCACATTACATCTGGAAAATATCACCCAGAACTCTAGACTAATATAGCCGTGCGATAGGCCCGAACGATGAGTAGACTGAACTGAATGAATGAAAAATGTATGCCAACAATTTTCAATGAGGTTGGCATACAAATTAGGCTTAAATATTAACTGGATAACACTTACATCAATTATCTATGAAAGACCCTTAAGTTAGAATTGAACCCAAATATGAGTGTAGTCAAAAGTTATGCTAAGAGAGAGGGGGGGCAGGATCATAAAGGAAGACCGAGTCCAACTAGGGGGATTAGCTACCCCCTGCCTCCCATTGGCTACGGCCATGAACTCAAACTTAAGAAACATTTTAATTATAGTCACCATGACATCTTGCGACTTTTTTAAGCACATTTATATGCATATTATTCCCCCCCCCCCTATATAAATAAGTGTGAAAAACTTCTTTTTTGTATGAACTGCAATTGTTTACTTTTGAGTATTTCTAACTGCTATAATTTTGCTATGAAAAGCATTCTTCAAAAAGATTAATTTTTTTTCATACTATTAAAAACTTACATTGAAAAATACTTTTTATAAATAAAAAATATCTCATAATAAATATCACTCCTCCTGTGAAAAAAAAAAAAAAAAAAGTATTTAATTGCACAAAAGTATTATAAATTATTAAAGAATATATTTTATTTTTATGCGGTCATTTTTTTAAGAATATGAACTGCATTAAAGAATTTTCTTTTATTAATATTTTAAATAAAACAGCATATTGAGTCCTAATCAAACTATTTTGAACAAACGTTAACGATGAATATTTAATAGAATAAATAAATTAAATTTATGTTGTTGCAGAAATAGATTTTTAGATTACTATATTACTGAATGCAAAGGGCCTTTTCACTGTATCGTAAATTTAAATTTGTTAGAATGCTATCATCATGTCAATAATTCTTCCGAATGATAATGCTTAAAAATGCATTTAATTTTTTTTTCTTATTTAAGCTAGTAATCTTCTTTCAATGATTTTTTAAAGATAAACTGATATCACTAAAACAGAAAAAAGGCCTGTTTTTGTGAAAGTAAATTTTAAAAGCAAAAGCTCCCTAAAATACAAGATGGGTCTATTGAATTTGCATGCTCTTTAAAAAATAACCATGATTTTGTACTGCCACCTGATGACGTTAAGCTGTGTAATCCAGTTTTGTATGTGGACATTTTCTCCCGTAGAGTTCTATGGAATGAACAGGTTTGTTTAGTATGTAGGAGGTCTTGATTTTAATATTTAAAATTAACTATTATGGACTACGTTGGACTTTTTTTTTCTTCTAAAGAGGGGAGTGATCCAGAAAAGGTTGAGAACCTCTGTTTTAAAGTTTTCATGAAAAATAAAACTGGCTACAAAGTGAAATTTTATACAAACATAACATTTATTCTTTGTAAAAAGGAATGATGTAAAAATGAATGACATACATTATTGTCAGTTCTCACAACAGCATTTAAATTGAAAATATAAAAAATCACATTTACAAAATATTGCTTTATGCTGATGCATATTTACAGTAAATAGTCACATTCACAATACCCTGGTCCATTTACTGGTTCAACTTTAAGACCTCGTCTGAAATGATATGAGTAAAATAAATTATTTAAAACAAATTTCCTTTATAAAGATATCATAAAAAAGTACAGTCAACTCCGGATCTAGTGAACCTTTGGTTATAGTGAACATGAAGGGACTAACCCATTAGTCCCAATTCAGATACAGTATCTCTGTTCACTATGGGGGCACTTCAGTTTTAATGAACTTCGGATATAGTGGACGAAATTTGATGGTCCCCAGAGGTTCGCTATAACCGGAGTTGACTGTATTAATTATGATAAAAAAGTTAAAGGATAATACCCAAGCAGCAAGAAATCCCCGGCCTCATCTCGGCCAACTGTCTTCACGGGACCCCAATTTCACCCGTTCGACCTCGGCGCAGGACTTCCGTTGAAGGTTGGGGATGTCAGGTCGGGTGACGGTCCCTGGACTGTCTACTCCGGAGGGATTCTGTGCATCTCGGAGCGATTTCCTGAGGATTCCCGGACAATGTGCTCGCTTATCCTGATTCACTCGAGATTGTATCTATTGCTTTAGGGACATTTTTAATGATCTTTACCATATAAATTTTCCGCTTCAAATTGATGAAGAAAGTGGTTCTTAATTCGGATAATTAATTTCTTCAAATAAAGATGTTAATTAATAGTTATATTTTCAAAATGCAGTAACTTTTAACACCCATCAATACCTAATGTAGTATGCTAAATTTCACAATTTAACTAATATAATTTTTATTCGCCCTTTCATTTTTATAGAATTTAAGACATATCTAGCTCTCTTAAAATATTTTCCTATTAAATAAGAAATAAATATCTAATATTTAGTCATGAATCTAGTCGAATAATATTTTAGAAATCAGATGAGTAAATTATTTCTGTGTTAAAATGTTGAAACTTGTGCTGAACATAAGTAAATCGTTATGCATATATTTAATTACATAATTATAGTGTCACATAAATTAAAATATATATTGTGATATTTTGTGTATTTACAAGAGAAAATTCTTCTTGGATAAATTCAAAATGTCTCAGTTTATTTCAAGGAAATTAAGCGATTGCATAATTAAACTTATAATGAGACTTATATTAAATGCAATACAAAGAAGCACATGGGAAAGTATTTGTGCTGACCATACAGAGTTATATAAGGACTTTTAAAAAGCTAAAAATGCTAGTTAAAATATATAGAAATGAAACTAGTTCATTTGCAATGCTCACGTTTAATTTGAATGTTATAAAAAGAAATAGGTTTTGGAAAATATGTAATGGAAAAAATATATTTTCAGTATTTTATTAATTTTTGAAAATATTCGATGTTTTATTCATTTAAAAAAGGTTGCAAAGTCGCTGTAAATCATAAATTGCTTACTTCGACTTCAGATTCAATTATATTATGCATGCAATTTTATTTTCTGTTCAGCAGAGATTTCAACAAGTAACAAAAGTACATTTGTTTTAAGTGAACAAACACAGAAATAATTTACTAACCTTTTTAAATTGAGTGTGTTTCTTGTTGGTATGTTATCTTCTTTTGGAGCCGTTAAACTTTTGAATAAGCCACCCAACACTGTGCATCGCAACACTGCACTGTGTCAAACGAAGCTAACTGAACGCTCCCGAAAAAAATACTGTCAGGCAAAATGAAAAAGGGGCTTCTTATTGGATGGAAGATAAAAGAGATAGGAGCGGGCGAAATTCAAATCGATGTGAGGGGTGGGGGGGGTGGGGGTAGCGATGCTGTATTAGGAAGCAGCATCTCCCTTTCATCCCCCTTCACCACAGACAACGCCATCTCTGAATAGTCCTTTCGAAGTCCGAACCAGACCTCGGTTGAACGGATAAAAAATACATGAGACCGAGGAGTATATGGAGGAAGTAGGTTGAGTTTTCTCCCAAGGTCAGGGAGCTGTGGAACGAATTAAACGTCGGCGGTATAGCTTCAGCGGACGTTAAATGGACGTCGAACAAAAATTCCCCGAGTACAAGCCGATGAAATAGACAGTCGGCCAACTTTTTACCGAACTCTTTTGCTGCCTGGGTGGTATTATTTCAATATTTTCAAAAATAAAAAGTAATTGATCATTGTGCATACCTTTTGTAGATTTCGAAAACTTAACTATAAAATGCTTTAAATAACTATTTCCAATTCTATTTCAGTATGTAAATACTAATAACAAGAGTGTGCCATCCTAATATTCCTAATTTTTAATTAAATGGCATACTTTTTCAATGACTAATTTTCCTTAAACTTTACATTTTTGTTTTAAAATATAATTGTAGTGTAGTTACATACAGCTCTTTTACTTTTAAACATAGAAAAAAAATATCAATTGTTTACATTCTTAGCATTTTATGGGTTTTTAAAGATAAAATAATAATAAATAAAATGATTGAGAGAATAAAGCCTTGTACTTACTTGATCATTTGGCAGCGTAGTTGTTCCAATCTTGGGGCTGCCTGAGCAGTGTCCGTAACTGTTTTATTGCTCCACAATCTTTCAGCTACTGCAGCAGCTCTTGGCCTACAAGAATTTCAAAATTAAAAAATATTCAATTTATCAGAAAAATACTACAGAATAATTACTAAACTATCATCTTAAAAATGCAGACATGTTTTATACATTACTAATTAATGTACTAAGATTGTAATCTCTTTTATTATACAAAGAATTCATGAAAACCCTCTAACTGATATAATTAAAATATCAATAACTCTGTTAGCTACAGTAGACTCTCGATTAACCAGGATTGGATTATCCGGATAAGCTGAAATCCAGATCATCCGATCCTGGTTAACTGAGAGTCTACTGTAGTTAAAATTACTCTGTATGTTTTGAGATATACAAAGGTTCTATCTTGGAGGGAAGCAAACTCATGCCCGTGTTTGAATTTATATTTTCCTCTGGAAGATAAAGGGATAAAGTAAATTTTATCCCTTTTTTTCAGAAATATACTTTTAATTGAAGCATTACTCTTCAGAATTAATAAAGTTGGAAATTTCTGAACTAAATTATATTGTTTGCTTTGATGCCTACTCTGAATTTATTTTTATCTAAGACTTCATGTAATTCATTAATAATAGACTAATAGTTATCTCCAAATTATTTTTCATCAAATAAACAACTCTATGCAAACACAATAAAGATATATGATAGTTGAATTCAATTTGACATGGACAAAAATTCTTAACAAACATTAAATTCTTTACTAACTTTTGAGCAACTTAATATGAGTGACACAGCACATTCTTTACACTGAATTTGTTTTTAGAATAGGTTAGACAGACTTAACTCTGAAAATAAATAAAGAAATTTTACAATACTTTTAGAAATGTTAATTTACAAAAGAATTACCATGTTCTTGTGATGACATTAGAACCATCAACATATTCTCCCCACATGCAAGCTTCTCCACCAATAATTAAATTTTTCTGTGAATCACTTCCTATGAGGGAACATATATATGTATGATTAATATAAGTTTATTATTCATTTCATTTATTTTTTAAGAAAAACCTATTTAAACTGAAAATCCATCATGATTACAAATGAAAGCAGAAAATATACTTTTAAAAGCTCTGTTAAAAATAATTGTAAATTAAATCTCAATTACAAAATATTTTTTTTTCGCATACTTGATAAGTATGTTTTAAATCAGACAAGATCAAAAATTTCTTTTTAATACATCCTGAATTTCATTTCAGTATGTTTTCTTCAAAAATGAATAAATATATAAAGACTTAAATTTAAACAATATATGTACAAATAAATCATATTCATTTGAAATTCCTCTTGCTCAGATTATTGATTATAATACAAAACTTTTACAGTGTGCTAGAAAGCTAAAAAAAAAAATTTCTTTTCTATCTGTCAATGCGATCATTCATTACAGCTGGGATAAATTTGGCACACTGACTACAAAATAGAACAAAATGAAGTTATTGGTGGAAAAACGTAATTCAGTAGAGTCCTGCTAAGCAGAGGTAGTGCTAAACTTTCTGCTAAAAAATAAACAACTTTAGATTCATCTTTTGAACATTAAATAAAGTAAGTGTGATGCTCTTTAAAATACTTTTTTATGTTTACAAATCTGTGTGCTTATTAATTTTTCACTATTTGATCTCTGCACATACTGAACATAAAACTGAATTTTTTCTCTTTGATTTTATAATGCAGTCTGTATAATCAGAGTCAGTATCAGTCTCGATCAACTCAGATGATCAGGACTCGACTGTATAATTATGATCTTAACAAATAAGATCATAATGTGTTTTATGTTTTGTTTTCAACCAATTTTCGCATATTTCATGTTCTTGTAAATTGAAAATTCTTGTAAACTGAATTTTCATCCAACAAAATTTATTTATATCATCAGAAAGTACAGAAAATGCCTTTACAAATGAACTTTGATTGAGCCTCACACCTAAGTTTGATTTTGTGTGTGTGTGTGTGTGATGTGGAAAAATTATTACTTAGAGCAAATTTTTATCTTCTAATGTGAATGCAACTTATTTCTCAATATATTGTTTTAAAAACTAAATAATCTTAAAGATTGGACATTTTGCTCTCTATTAAAAAAAATAATGACATTTAAAGTTTTTCTAAAATGACATACTTCATATTTTTAAACACCCTTCCTTCTAGTACATGCTAACCTTGAATCTATTTGCTTGAATAGTACAGTCGCACTATTCGCTGCTCCACCCTAGGACCAGCTGTATCTTTAATGTTAAGGATTACACTAGATTCCAGGAATCAGCAGCCATCAAACAACAATATTTTTAATCAACTTTTTTGTTATGTTGAGAATGGGGCTTTTGAAAGTTTCTTCTGATAAAAGGACTTTCCTAAAATTTGGTTTCTATAAAGTTAGTTGAATGTCTCTTGCATTTTGTCCATGGGTGGTATAGATTAACATTAAGTGACATGAACAAAAGCCAAAACTTTCTATTAACATATTGCTGAATGACAAAAGCAATTAAATATAAAGCTTGTTTGAATATTTGGAAGTTTGGTTAATTGCAGTTAGGATCATTGCCGTTCTACTGTATTCATATAAAGAATTCATGTAGAACTCGAACTATAAAAGTAATTCATTCTTACCTTCAAAATCATAAGGTTCACATTTGTAATATGCTTGCCAGTCATCTCCATAACTAATGTAATTCAAATACCAACATGAAGAAAGAATTGCATTATATCCAGCTTGTGTAACATTAGCTAGTTCAGTCTGATAACCATCTTTCCACACATGAATAACAGTATCAGGTTTGACCTATATACATATAATACACATCAGTTACTCATAAAACAAGATAGAAATGATATTTAGGGGGCAAAATTACAATACTAATGATAATAATTATTTTTATTACTTTTATTTTGTGTGAAAAAATTTACTGCGAAATAAAAATTATCATTATTTTTAAATTACTATGATTAGAAAATGCATTAACTTGAACAAAGCTCAAAGCTTAGAAAACCAAACAATAAACATTGATTATTAATTATCTTAAATTTTGGATTCGGACTTTAAATTTCAAATTTTAAAGATAAAAATTCTTCAAAATATCTTTAAATGCGCTCAAACTCAGCTCTTCTGCACATTAAAAATAGAAAGGTGATGCATATATGGATTGAAATAGAAAGCTATGTTATAAATAAAAGTATGTAGACTAACAGTATAGAACTTTGTTGCAAAGAAAAACACCAAGTTAGAAAAATTTATTTCAAAACAAAATTCATATGAGTATAAATAAGAATATACCTATGGAATGGTATCTGCCAAACATTAGTTTTAGCAGATGAAAATCTATATAGGTAAAAGACCTTTCTTGTCTAATTAAAAACTTACAAGATAAAAATAAGTATTTTTATCTGCTAAAATAACACAGATAAAAATACTTATTTATAAAGTTTTAAATGAATTTTACCTTTTAGCCCCTGGTTTTTTTTTTTTTTTTTTTTTTAACTTGTTCAGAATAAGTGCCTAGATTATTTGTTGGAGCTGAATCAAATTTGGCAGAACTAAATGGGAAGGGGGACAGGCTGAAGAAAACCCCCTTTTTTTTATTTATTTAATGTTTTGTCTATTCTTTTTGACATTTTTTTTTCATATTCTAGGGTCTTAAAAAGCCAAATTTTTATTTGACAACTATTTTTTTTTTTTTAATTCAGAGAATGCTTTTCCCACACTGACCACAATGTTTAACAGAATCTATACAACTGACTAGACTGTACATCAAACTTTTTTTTACTGCTTCGAGTATTTGGAGTTGGTGCCCTAGAAAATCATTTTGTTGCATTGATGTCTGTTTTATATAATCAGCCAAATGATGTCAGCCAGCCCTCTGTTCTCTTGATTATCTCATAAGGAGGGGGAAAACTTTAAAAAGGATAGTATTACTACTAATGAGCATTATTAAAATATTTTTTCCTAGGGGAGACTGTTGATGAACCATTTCATTTTGAAACAGTGGAGAAAACAGTGTCAAAAGCGAATTTTGGTGTATTATATTAACTCAAACAAAACAATGCTTTGCATACAAACCTTTACTCCATTGTCAAAAACTTCTTGCCATACAATGTAACTTTTATTTAGAGATTTCACAATGTCTAATAATCTATAACAAATAATATTTTGATCTGTAAAAAAATCCACACTAATTTATTTTTATAAAAGCAATTAAGTATTTAAGTTCAATACAAACTTACCGCTGCATGTAATACTCTTCTAGTTTAGAATAATCACTACCATATCCTTGAGCTTGCATAAACTGTTGAATGAATGGATTTGAGGACCTGTAAAAAAGAAATTTAATCACTTTCTTTAAAAAAAAATTACAATAAAACGAACCTTTATTTAACAGAAATACATCTTACCTGTGGACATATTACCTGCTCTGCTCCTAAATCCTTGGTCCACGTGGGTCTATAATCCTTTAATAGTGTCACATATAGAAAATTGTTCTTTAGTATATGAGACCACATATCTGTGCCAAGTCAGAAAATGTAAATGTGCTGCATTTTCTTATGTTTTATTACATTGCTTTTACCTTAACTTTTATCAATCAACATTTTAGAGGATTTTACTCTGCCCTCTTTTTAATTGTGCATGCTCTTATCTAGCCTCCACAATATGAATCTCTGTCATGACTATGAATAGGAATTTTTTGTTCAGCACACCATACAAAATTTTATGTGGGCATTTATCTAGATAGCAAATCAGATCCCAAACATATAAAATCAACTTATTTTAACACCCCATATGTGCACTCTATAGCACGCAGAAGCCCTACTTGAACGCAATCTTTGAATATTGTAAGCAAACACAATACTTACACCCAAAGTGAATGCAAACTGTACTTTTTATGTGAAATTTCGTACATTTGCTTGCATTTCTATCATTTTTCTCCCCTGCAATAATATGGGTGAAGTCTAGATGGATAAGAATGCAATGGAAGGAGAGTCTGCAAACTTAAGTTTGTTGCAGCAATTTGTTCCAGAAGAAGTTATGAATGTGCACTTCCTCCTCAGCCTGCAATCATCAAGTGGGGCACCTATATCTGTGTGGAGTTTATTATTGTTTAAACTTTGCCAAGGTCAAAGATTTGATTACCCAAATTGAAAAAGATGGTAGTGCAGCAGTTGAAAAAAATCAGAAGTATTATAGGTAATAAAGATTTGAAAAAAGAGACGAGAAAAAATGAATCAATGATGTGATCGATTTGAAAAAATGACTCATACAACTAGAAGTTGATCGAAGACAACATTAAGAAGCTTGAAGAATGGAACCTAAAAAATCAAAAACAGTGAGAGATTTTGAAAGAAGTGAAAAGCTGTTTGGATGACAAGGTTAAGTTGGAAAATTCTCTTAAGAAGAATCCAGATGTCATTGCATTAATCAATAAGAACCAAGACCTTGGCATGTGTATAAAGACCAAGTTTGCACTCTAGTGAGTGTAGAGGTCCAAAAATCGTCCAATAATCTCTTCTACAAAAGACTTTTTGACTGATACCAGCAAAATAGTGTTTCAGACAGCACTGTAGCTAGGGCTAACTATGTGGTCGACTGCAGGGACTTTATGTTATTTTTCTTCCTAGGGAAGAGGTCTTTTTGGGGAAACAAAATTAAAATTTTGACAGAGGCATGCATGACCCTAGCTACGACTCTTGTTTCAGAACATTGAAAAAATGTGCATTGCACATGGAATAAAATTGAATAAATGATAAAGAAATAATTTGTAAGTTGTTTCTTTTTATGAAATTAGAAGATTGGAAATATTAAAATGTAGTCACACTAAAGATTAAAAATTGCACTTAAAATGCATGCAAAGGGAAGAAAATTTGCACAGAATTTTACAAAAATTGGCATGCAGAAATCCTAACTATAGTCATAACACGCCTTTTAGAATTAGAGCTGAAAACATGCAAGGTAGTATCAGAAATCTTTAAAAACTTTTTCCTCACATGTCCTTCCAGTGTTTTTAATTTTCTTTGCAAAAATTAATTTTTTTCTTGATTCTACCAAATCTACACCTAAATCCTTTAGTTTAATAAGGCCCCAGATAATACCATGATATTATTAGTAGAACACTGCAAACATGGGAATCCAATATAGGGGTTCTCTGTACAAACTTTAAGCAGAATAATGGTACATTTAAAAACATCAACCATTCAACATGCTAAGAAACACAGAGAGAGCTTACCAGCAATCAAAACTAACTTCATCACCACCAAGATGAACATAACTGTCTGGAAATACTTGTCCAATTTCTGAAAAGAATGTTTTCAGGAAGTCATAAGTAGAACTGATAGTTGGATCAATGGGCCCATAGTTTCCATTTGGATGTTGTCCTGTGTAACAGGATGTCAGAAGATTTTCTTGACTTTTACCCCACGAAAGTGTATGACCTGGAAAATTTAAGAGAAACAGTAGGAAGCGTAAAAACACATTAACAATAAAACAAACTGCATGTAGTAATTTTCAAAAATAAATTTACCATGTTTTCATGCATAATAGTCACACTTTTTTTCACCAATTTTTCATTATGAAAGTCTAGGTGCAACTATTATGTGGGGAAATTACTACACAATATTGTGCACTCTAATTATAAGACAATACTGGTATAAAAAAGTACATATAAATTAGTAACTTACCTAATGTTTCCATGTTATTTGCTATTTATTAAATAGTTTTTTCATCAGTTGCACACCCAAAAAAAGGGGCATTTTTCTTTTGATGGTACATTTTTATAGCCATAAAATTCATAAATAATCTTTGTCAAAATTTTGACAAAAAAATCTGATAACATAATACACACATGGCCCCTACATCTGATTATGGACCCTGGAACTAGGATCAGAGATGAGGCCCCTCCCTTCCATTTTACAGTCGTGTACTACATTAATATTGCATGTTTTTATCTTACCTATAATCTCTTTAAAATGTAATTTAATCTGAAAATATAGGGTATAAATGAAGAGCTGAGTGGATGTTAATGTTAACTGACATTTTTTCTATAAAATAGAGATTTCCGGGCAAAAGATCTGTGCTGATATACAAACAAGTTCACACAACACAAGCAATGACAATAACTACCACTACCAATTTTATTAAACATTTGTGATAAACTGTTTATCATAAATATATTTTTAAACTTTAAGCTATAATTAGTAGAATCTCTTGTAAAATTTTATTAAGTGAAAAAAAATTCTAAATATTTTTTTTCTAGTTTGTATCAAAATAAAATAATAAAACAATTAAATTGAGAGGCTGTGCCCAGGCCCTGTACCCAGGGGGTTTATCCAGCCCACTCTTGTGGGGTCCATGAATACACAATTCATAATAATTTTTTTTTTATAGATTTTTCTAGATGAAGGCCAAATACATAAATGTGACTTTTATGCAGGGGAAATATTTTGAAGAGTTTTTTCTGCTTCAAAACAAGAGTGTGACTATTATGTGAGTAAACACAGTAAATGTAACATTTTCTGGAGAGAGGAACATACAGTAGTATTCCAAGAGGTACTTGACAGTTTTGAGTATGTATTTGAGGCAGAATGAAAATTTGTGTAAATAATGTTTTGTAATGTCTAAATGCAAAATTGAAGACCTAGCTGAAGGGTAGTACGACTTTGTCAACCCTTTAGGGGATTGCAGCTTAAAATTGCATTGAGATTGCATTTTTAAGTTACAACCCCAATGTAAAAGAAATTTTAAGTTGCATTGTGATTGCAACTTAAAATTTTAATATATTTTCATTTAGTAATCAATAAAATAGAAAATAAAAAAGCCATGTCATTTTTTTTAATTTAAAAACAGGTAAAAACACATTAAAATCCATATGTAGCACTATCGGTGGCAGCCACCACCTTCTTCAGCACAGGTCTTGGTTCCAAATGGCCAGCTCTCTTCCTCAGCAGGGCGTTCCACCCAGGATCGATCTGCGCATGCGTCATATCATTCACAGCGCCATCTGTGGTCATAATCTGTAGGGCTTCCATATTTAGGGCATAATGACTGTTTTTGTAATTGGCGAGTTTTTGGCTATTGTTAAAGTTGATTTCTATGGGGTGTTCCTGGGCTATTTTTGCGAGGGCAGTAGTGGTTTTATTGAATTTAATGTCAGTTTGATGTTCCTTTTTTCGGTCTTTGATTTTTCGTTTTGTCATTCCAATATAGCAGCCCTGTTTATTGGTACTATTGTCTGTAAAGCTTAGTTTATAAATACCGGCGGTTTCATCAGGATTTATATTATCTTTGTCACTGCGAATGCGTTTGAAAATATTTTGATTGGGTTTTATTGGGATTTTGATATTTTTCTTTGCAGCTTCATTTGTGATTTTTAGGGCGGCTCCCCTGCAGTAGGGAATGGCATTGGTAAATTTTAGTTTCGGATTTTGATAGTTATTAATTTGTTCCAGTTTTTTTATTCTAAAGGCTTTTTACTATTGAATTTGGATACCCTGCATTTTTACATTGATTTTTGATAAACTGGAGTTCTTCATTGAGGAGTGTTTCGTTTGAGCAAACGGTAATTGCGTGATTGACATAGGAACGTATGGCGGCTATTTTATATTTGTATGGAGTTTTTGAATTAAAGTGTACTATTTCGTTATTATTTGTGGCTTTTCTAAAAACTGTAGTATTAATATTATTCATCATCTCTATTGATTTTGACATCCAGGTAGTTAATGGTGGCATTTTTCTCTATTTCAATGGTGAGTTGTATGTTATTGCCTATTGAGTTGATTTCTTTGAGGATATTATCAGTTTCATTTTTGTTAACTATTGCGAAGATATCGTCTACGTAGCGAAACCAAGTTTTTATGTGGTTGGATAATTTATCAAATATGGCCCTCTCCACTAGCCGCATTTTCCAGTCTGCTATGACACCTGATATTGGCGACCCCATAGGCACGCCCTTCTTCTGTTTATAGAAATTATGATTAAACTGAAAATATGAGTTGTGAAGGACAAGATTAAGTGCGCTATTTAATGTAGTGGAAGTAGAGCTATTATTAAAGTTGGAGGTGATTTGTTTATTGATTATTGCATTCATTTCTTGGATATCTATTGAGGGGTAGAGGTTAGTAACGTCAAAACTGACGAAGCATTCCTGGGAGTTTATTGTAATATCTTTAATGCGTTGAATAAAATCTTCAGTTGAGGTTAAGATATTGTTACTTTGGGGCATGAGATCTTGTAAGATGGGTTTCAGACAGACTTCGTGCGGATTACACAGACGTGTAATCGATTACGATAACGATTAATTTTCACTTTTAGACCAGGATTACGATTACCGGAGAAAGTGTAATTCCCGATTATGGTTAGATTATGATTATCATATAAAACCCAATTTCCGATTACGATTAGATTACGATTATGTAATCTATTAAGACATTCGATTATGATTACATTTGAGTCCGATTACGATTACATTACGATTACAAAACTTTTCTTTTTACCCTTCTGGCATTGATATTATAATGTCTAAATTTTACAATTTTAACTCAAGAACAAAATAATGGGTCCATCTGTTCAGGGAGCTAAATTAGAAGAATGCCATACAGCAAGAGCCTCCATACTATTAGACGAACCTAGTTGATTTCCTAGACCCACTTGTGAAAAGTTTTTTAATGCATACGAACCTCTATTTGAACATGGCATTTTCCGATTTTAACTTAAACATATGTCATTTGCAGTGTGCGTGTGGGGTGGGAGGGGGGGGGGACAGGCTTGGTGGTTTAACACATCTTTGAAATGAACCCAGGTTTATCCTAATCAAGCAAAAATTAGTATACAAAAATTGATATTTGATCCCTTCTATGATCGGCGTTGCTTCCTTGCCTATGTCCTGGTTTTCTGGTTTCGGAAGAGTACTGGCAGAAGCATGAAAAGTTAGCCGTGGTTCCTATTCAGCCGTGAAGGAGGAACCTCTGTCATTACGATCTTGCAACGATGTGCGCGAACATATTAAACCAAAGTTTAAGATTTTTTAATGCATTGAGTAAAATGCTAAAAACAGGGGCTCTCGACAAATGCATTGTTTTCTCCACAATAACCATTAGCCTGAATCTGAATAGATGGGGCTGGACGTATATTGCAGTTATTATTTCACAGAAAACTTCACGCACAGTTTAACTTCTTTTTTTATACTTTCATAACAGGTATATGGGCATTAAATATCTAAAACCGGGCCTGCTGAACAAACAAACTTTTAATTTCTAGAATACACACGCCGTTTTAAAAATTCAAAACTAACTACTAACTCAAAACTACATGCATACTATCTATTGAAGAAAGACTTAAGAATACTACTAATAAGAATTACTTAAGAATAGCAGAATGGAGATGTCTAAAGATATCTCTAAACATACATCTTAAAAGTGTGGTGGGTCATATATAGTGTATTGGTGCTGGTACGACGTAATAAACAAAACTGGACAGTGATATTGGCGGTGTGAATGGTAAAACCCAACGTAATGCCAATTACAATAAAAAAGGCAGGAATTTACTGTAAAACTATTTTATAAATAATTAATCGTTCAAAGATGCTCACTTTCTAAGCAATTAGCTGTTATATATGCTAAAGAACTGACACACATTTTTGTCTCCGGTCAAGAATTCCTTTTACATATTGAATATTTAATATACACATACATACATGCATTTGAAATTTAATGAAAATAGTTTAGTGCCAAAAGTTGTTTAAACTTTTGAATGTGGTATAAAGGAGCTAACATTTTTATGAGAGATAGAAAATAGATTAATATAGACGTAGAGATGTCAAAGATTTGCGGATGGGGGGGGGGGGAGGGATGTGTGTATATAATATATTCAAGAGTGGAAATAGTGAAATTTTTATAGGTTTTGCGTGAGGAAAAGACTTTTGAATCGATGGTATTTTAAACAAAGTAGACGGCAAGCGGAACATGTTGTCCCCTGTCCTACGCCTATGTTGTTTAATGCGAATTCTCGGAGAAATTATAAAAGCTTATAATACACACAATAGAAAAGTTATATATAATTAGTCTCCAGTTTAATTCCAAATTGATAATAAATAGATGCCAACAATTCAAGTTTGAAAGACGTACTATGTTTTAGTATAATATGTGTACAGTACAAATTAGATAAAAACAAAATATTTTAAATAATTTTCACACTCATCAGTGAAAAAAAACGCAGTATGAATACTTTGTGAATCATATTTTTTAAAAAATGAACTGTTTTCTGGGACTAATCACTAACACTGGCATAAATGAAAATAAATTATTTATCCGTTAAACTTTCAGATAAGTCAAGGCAGCCAATCAAGTCGAAAATAAGACAAAATTGATTTTTAATACTTCATTATGTATTTTTACGCATTTTTACTCACCATCAAATTTTATTGAAGGAAAAAAAATGTTAATTCTATTAAAGGGGGGAAAAGGGATTTTGTAGATCATTGTCCTATGTTCCCTACTCTTTACCCATTTATCCAGAAATTTATCGATCATTAAAAAATATTGATATTTCTAAAGGTCTTTATACATTATAAAATTATTACATTCTTATGCAATTACATTCTTATTAATAGCACAAAGATATACTAAGTTTTAACGGAAATATATGCGCTCCTACCTGCTTATCCAAACAACACAAGGAACCAAAGTTTTTCTGTTGTCCACTAATCCAAACAACACATTCATAGTTTTTAAATGCACATCCTCTTCCATTTTTATTTTTATACTTTTCTAAAACTGAAAAAGCATGCTGCACTTTTTCCTGTGTAGGTGCCAATTAATGTTCTTTTTCACGACCGCAAATCAAAATGAAGAAATGAAGGAAAGATCTGACACCACAAGAAATAGTTTTAGCTATTCCCTCCCGTGCAACCCTCACTTTCTTCTGGGAAGTCCATTCTTGTCTCTCACCAGTCCAGACTTAGATGAACAGAAGACGACAGACAACAACAACAAACGAATGGTCATCTAAATATTTTCCCGGGGAAAAAAAAATAATACAAGTGAGCTCCTGTCTTCCTCCAAACGTCGGAGCTCCAGGGGAACTTCCTGCCTTCAGGGCATGCCTGTGCCTCCCCGTGAAAATTTTCCCAGCAAGCTGAACAAAAACTAAAACTGGGCAACTGTAATCGTTTTGTAATCGTCTCGTAATCAAAGCGACTACAATTACAGGCTCTTCGATTACGACTATCTGGCAAATGAAATTTCTAGATTACGATTAGACTACGATTACGCAAAAAAGTAAACTTCTAGATTATGACTAGATTACGATTACATGAAAAATTTAATTGCCAGATTACGATTATATTACGATTACACAAGAAAATGTAATCGATTACAGTCGATTACGATTACACGATTATGATTACACGAAGTCTGGTTTCAGATATTTTTCCAGGTCATAAGTTGGTCCTTCACATTTACTGACTATTGGTCTTAAAGAGGGAGGGGTTTTATGGTCCTTGTATTTAGCAAAAATTCTTGGGGCTGTGGGGGCAAAATTAGTTAAAGTGGGTTGTCTGTTGTTTGGTCAGGATCCATTTTTGATTAATTCTTTGACTTTATTGAATATTTTTCCTGTTGGGTCTTTTGGTAATTTTTCTATTTGTAGTTTATTAATGGTTTCTTCCATCTGGGTGAGATAATCATTTTTATTCATTATAACTATTTTGCCGGTTTTATCTGAGCTTAAGCAAGTTAAATTATTGTTTTTCTTTAAGTCGTTAATGCATCGGCGATCGGCGTCGTCGCGGGAGGGGGAGTTAAGTTTGTTGATAAGTTCTTGTTGGGCTATAATTCTTAAGTAGTTTTTGTCTGGAGGGGGGAGGTCGGCTATTGCAGTTTCAATGCTGGCTATTGAATCAAAAATGTTTATATTATCATCCAGGATATATTTAGGTCCTAAGTTTAGGATGTCGTGTTGCTGTTGAGTTAGATGGTAGAGATATTTATATATTGATTTTCTATTTTTACGGGAATGGTTTTACGTTATGTTTGTTTTTAAGCCAGAATTTTAATTTTCGATAGTGGTTACGTTCGTAAGTCTTGTGTGTTTGATAGGCGAAAGATTGTATTTTAGATATTGCAGAGGTAAAGGTAGGTGTATCGTAATGAGACTGTAAGGTTTCGGTTAGAAAGGTTTCGGTTTTTGTAAGTTTTGAAATGTGGGCGTATTTTTGGCGGATACATTTTCTTAACAGATGACGTTCAAAGCGGAAAAGTTCGTTGTGAAAATTTTTGGAAATGAAACGGTTATGGGATTGAAGAAATTTAGGTGTTATGTTAAAATAAAGACAGTCTTCTAGAAATTTAATATGTTCGCATTCGCGGGCTTTCGATTTCGTAGTTTTCCGGAGATTCTTGTATATATCTGAAGAGGTATAATTGGGTATTGGTGTCATTATAAGCAGCTGGACGAAAATACTCTCCAGAAGAAATATTAAAAAGCTTACCTGCAGGGGAGGAAAAAATAAGCGTAACATAAGATGGGCTTGTTTATTAAGATGGTAGAGTTGCATGCGCAGTAAAAATATTGGAATGACAAAACGAAAATTCAAAGACCGAAAAAAGGAACATCAAACTGACATTAAATTCAATAAAACCACTACTGCCCTCGCAAAAATAGCCCAGGAACACCCCATAGAAATCAACTTTAACAATAGCCAAAAACTCGCCAATTACAAAAACAGTCATTATGCCCTAAATATGGAAGCCCTACAAATTATGACCACAGATGGCACTGTGAATGATATGACGCATGCGCAGATCGATCCTGGGTGGAACGCCCTGCTGAGGAAGAGAGCTGGCCATTTGGAACCAAGACCTGTGCTGAAGAAGGTGGTGGCTGCCACTGATAGTGCTACATACGGATTTTAATGTATTTTTACCTGTTTTTAAATGATTTTAACGATCCGTCACTTTGCTTTTAAATTGCCATGTCATTTTATTGGTCTAAAATTTGGTCAGGCAGTCAAATCTGATTTTTTTTTTAGCAAAAAAAAAAAAAAAAAGTATATTTGAGGGAAGCTGAGATTTTGTAGATAATCAAGGTACTTATCAACAAAATGATCGTTTCAGGTGGTACAAAAAGGTCTACCCTTCACCAGTTGCAAAAAGTTCAACAATCCACACCACAGATAGAATTGTTGTATACTACCTGCTTGTGTTGATGATTGAACTTTTTAGTAACTCATCAAAGGTGGATCTTTTTGTATTACCCAAAACCCTCAATAAGTACCTTTTATGGTGTTGTTATATAAATTTTTTTGATTACATCCCATACTTGTAAGTAATTAGCAAAAAAAAAAAAAGTATGTACACATACTCTTGCAACCACCAGTGCCTTAATATTTATTTTTTAACAATATTAAACCAAAGATAAATAACCTTCTATGAAGAACAATTTTGAGACACTGCTCTTGAACTCTGTGCCATATTTATCTAGATCAAATGATACAGATTAAAATTGGTAAAAAATAAATTAGCAAATACAAATATTATACCTGGGCTGTCAAATTCTGCAAGTACTCTAATGCCTCTCAACCTAGCATATTCAATAACACTAGCAACATCCGCTTGAGAATATGTATGAGTAAGTGGATTAAAAGCACCCTAAATTTAAGAAAATAAACAAGAATTTTTTACTCAAATATTTTTTATGAATTATAGAATATGATCAGAATAATTAAAATTGTGAAAGTCACATATGAATAAAAATTATAAAGTCATTACACAAAAATGGAAATGTTCAGGTGAAATAATAAGGATTTGATAAGTGTTAAACATAAATAGTGTATTTCTCAGAAGAATATCAACTGTTCGTAATCTGAGAGAATACAAAAAGGAAGAAATAATGGGAAGGTTGGGGGGGGGGGTTCAAAGTAACTATTTATATATATTCTGACATCCCTCCTTTTTTTATTTGTTCATTGCATTTTTTCCTTATAGCAGAATTTCAAATGTGTTTTCTTTCTTCTTCTTCTTCCACCTGTATCTCAATTAAATGTTGTTATTAATTGAAATTAATTATTGATAAAAATGTTCTGAATACCCAGGATTACAAAAGAAAAATATTTTAATATACTTTTGTTATAGACATGGATTATAATGCTTTGATATTACTACAAGATTAACTCTAATTCTTCTTGTATACTATTATATTTCCCTTTTTATTTAATATTAGTATATGGACTAATTAGTATTTATAAAATTATTTTTTATTTTGGTAACTTATTCTTAAACAATTTAAATGGACACTATAACTCTCTCTGTCTGTCTCTATAGATTCCATTTCATTAGTGGAGTGAGATATTGTAACCCAGCATATGCCACTATTGAATACATAAAAATTTAATAATTGCAAACTTAATAATTTGCTTAATAAAGGGTTCATTTATGGAAAGTTTAATTGAATGAAACTACAAACAGCAATGCATCCAACAAAGCTCTGAAGCAATTTGTATTAAACTTACTTTCTGACTTAAATCGGGGAATTTCTTGCTTGTATATGGAAATGATTGGTCATCTACAATGTGCCAATGAAAAACATTCAATTTTGATTGAGCCATAGCATCCTGTAAGAAACATAAGGAAGTTGTTCTTAAATTATAAATTTTTAAAATGTGTTAAAGGAAATAATCAAGGAAATGTAAGTACCTACCAAGTTTTGCAACAAGAGTGGTACAGGAATAAAATGTCTAGAAGTATCCAAAAGAACTCCTCTAAATGAAAATCGAGGAAAGTCCAGAACAATAGTTGAATTAACAGCAAACTAGAAACAAAATGTAAAGAAATTAACCTTAATTCAGCCAAGCATATTCTTTCTTTAATAAGCCAAGTTTAAAAACAAATTACTTACCAAACCAGGCTGCAGCTGGTATACAAGTTGGCTGAATGTTTCAAGTCCCCGTAAGGCTCCCCATACGGTAGTACTAAAAAGCACTGCTGAGTTAACATTATCAGGTGTATTTATTTTTAATAAATCTAAAAAATAAGATAAATGAAATTTTTTTTAAAATTCAAGTTTCGAGAAATATATTAGTTAATTATTAAATTAAATAAACAGTGTTAATTTGAATAATTTCATTAAACAGACATGTTATATTGTCATAATGTTTCTTTTTTATGCTTTTATACTAATGATCAAGAAAATTTGAAAAGAAAGCAATTCTTAATATAATATAAATACAAATTATATACTATTTTCAAGGGCATTTTTTAAAGTTGTAGTCACTGGTGCGGCTGAATTGTACCATGCAATTTATAAATAAATTTCATTTCTTTTTCTTTAATAATTTTATTTTTAAATGACAAAAATCATGAATGCACAAATTTTAGACTCACTTAGGTTGACAATCTTCATATTTTAACGTTAGAAATGAAACAGAGGAACATTTTCAATAACATACTATAAAAATTCATATACGTTTGCATTTTTTAGGGTTGAAAAGGTTCAGATGGCTTAGATTTTGCACTAAAAAGCCTTATTCTAATATTGTCAAACTTACATTTATTACTAATCTTATACAAAGTTACCTTTAGGGCTGCAACTAGAAGGGGCAAGCAGGACATGTTCCCTGGGCACTGTGTTGAGGGGACACCAAAATACTTTATGGTTCCAAAGAAAGAGGCACCAAAATTAAGGTTTGTCTAGACCAGGGGTGGCGAACCAATGGCACGCGGCACAAAATTTTGGGCACGCCACCAATCAAAACGGTTTGCATTTTAATTAAAAATAACAAAGTTCACTATGAAGTATCACAATCGAACGGTTACTAAGTCAAAATTATTTGATGGCATGTCTATGGCCTTAAACATTTCTTAAGAAAAAAAATGGCACTTTGATTCATAAAAGTTCGTCACCCCTGGCCTAGAGAAAGTGCTGAAGGGGTGCCAAAATTAACTTTTGCCCCGAATACAGTATACTGTAGTTGCAGCACTGACTACATTATATGTTTCATATTTCACAGTTTTGCTCTATAGAATGTCTTTCACATTTTTCAGAACTATAAAAGTCATGAATGTTAAAATGCTTTTAAAATTTAAGCACACATGAAAGAAAATTTCCTTAACTTTTTGAAGGGCAAGCATTTTCATGCCATTCTTATAGATTTTGCAGATACCAAAGGTGTTTAGTAAATTTCTGACAGGAATTTTACAAGCAATTTTAAGTGTTTCCTGAATATGCCAATAAAAAAGTTGAAAGTTCTACATGTCTTTTGGTTATCTGAAGCATTGTTTGTACAAACCAGGGAGCAAGTGGGGTGGACCAGAAAATTAGGACACCCAAAATTTAGAATTTTGTTAATAAAATAATAATGATGTAGTGTTTTTGTGAAAAATTCTGCCTCTTTCACCGTTTGAACCCCCTCCGAAATTTTTGGACCTTTCCCGAATTTTTTTTTCTGGATACAGCCCCACCAGGGAGTACTATTGAAAGGAGATGAACAAGTTGTTATATCAACAAAAAACTAATGCAGAATTGTTTTCTTTCATATTTCTCATCGACTAATAGGGAGTAATACTAAACATGGGAACAATTTGCTACTAACGTCACTTTTCATGTGGTGTGAAAATGATTTTTCTCCAACATTTTACTTTTTAGTAAACAATAATTCGTGAAACAGAAGTAGGAAATTTGGCTAATGTTTATATACATACTGCAGCAAAAAAAACTCTGACAAAGTTAGTGCATCATGGAATGGAAGTTAAATAATTTCTTTTTGTGTTTATTTTTTTTTAATCCTCCACCTTAACTATAAAATATTTCATAGTATATCTCTTAGCTTATGTATTGTTCTTTATGCCTTTTTACAATGTCAAGCAAAAGATTATGCAATTGTAGTTATTTAAGCAAGGAAAACGACATTGTGAAATCATTTTTTAATGCGCCTTGGCAAAAAAATGTCTGATGCAATTTGTCATTTCAAAGTGCTTGCAATGATTATTGATGTCCAGGAAGTGGATAAAAACATACGTGAACGCTTACAGCAAGTTCAATGAAATCCAATAGTTTCCATGAGATAGATCACTCTTGACATGTGAATGAGTGACCGTTCGGTATGGCGAATGGCAAAAGCAGAGCTTGGACTGAAGCCTTAAAAGTTTTAAAAATTCAGCTTTTCACTGAAGGAAATAAACAGCTCCAAAAATGCTGAAAACTTCTGAGACAGATTGCAGGTCAGCACTGGGACAGATTTTTTTTTTTTTTTTTTTACTGGTGAGAAGTTCTTTATTGTCTAGTAAGTTCATAACTGCCAGAATGATAGGATCTGGTATATAGACACTCCAAGTACCTCAACAATTGTTTAACATCACCAATATCTGAAATTGGTCATAGTCTGGGACAGAATTTGTGCAAGTGGCAAAACATCACTGGCTTTTGTAGATAAGGGCGTTAAAATAAATCAGAAGGTATGCCAGCAGGACATTCTAGAAGCTGTTGTATTTTTCTGTGGGCTAAAAAGCACTTTGGCAATGTATAAGCTGGATGTTTCAACAAAACTCCGCACCAGCTCACAAGACCAAAAAGACACAAGATTGGTGTACAAGTGTCATCTGCAGAAGAGTGGTGAAAGGCATATTTTCCGGGCATGATATTATCTGTGAATCCCCCCCCCTACTAGCCATCTCAATTACATGGATTGCAGAGTGTGATTGGTCCATTTTGGAATCTATGGCTTGCACAAAACTACTCAAAAGTTTGGTCTCTCTAAAGCAGTTGTTTCAGCAGAAATGGGATAGATTAAAGGTAGAAGAGTTGCAGCCCATTGCTGAAAATTTCAATAAGCATTTGCACCTCTGCAAAAGGCTGCTACTTTGAAACCAATTAAATTTATACGTGAAAGTCTACTTTCATTATTGTTTGTTATATTTTGCTAACTTATTTATTTTTAATAAAGTTATATTAAAAATTGTTTGCCTAGGTTTTTTTTTTTTTTGCACCCTGCATTTTTGAGCCTGATGTAAAATTGTCATAAACTGTTAGTTTCACGGTGAAACCATCTAGAATAAGGGGTTAAAATATAAAAATAAATAAAAATTAAAACTATACTTACACTGTTCATCCATGTTCATATACGGGTACTTTTCACAACTACCAGCAATTTTAATAGTTAAATTGTACAACTGTCCACTACTTCCAAAGAACTCCTTTTGGGAGCGAATAGGAAAATATGATCTTTTAGCACAGTGTTCAATGAATGTTAATGCTTGATAACGCTTTACAGCTTCAATGATTATATCACATTTACTGCTGTGCAGAAATTTAAAAGCTTTGGGTTGAATAGTAAAAAAACTGGATCCAGTCGCATAGTGTTGAGGAAGAGGCCAAGGTTGTCCTTTAGAAGGTGTAACCTATTGAATTCAATTTGGTGCATTTTAAATTATGATTTTATGACATGAAATTAATTGTAATTAAATATGTCAACTATTTAGATTTTGAAATAACATATATAATTATAATGAAATTACCTTAAGACAATTCAAAAGCAGGAAACAGAACATAAGTTATATACCACATTTAACTCTTTCTCTTTCTTTATAACTACAGTTATCTTTATTCTGTACCATATTATCATATAACAGCAAGAGGAGGTTGTGTATAAAAATCTCTAAAATTTCTTAACTATGCAATTAGAAATTAAAAGATATCAGACCTTAGCATGGGCGCCCATAGGAATTTTTCTAGGGGGGGGGGGGGCAAACTTCAAAAAAGTTTTCTAGAGGGGGGGGCAAATTTCAAACCTTCTAACAAATTTAGTTCTGGTTTTGCCATTTGTTTACATCATGAGACATTAATGTAAAACTCTAGGGGGGCCCTACCTTGCCCTCCCCTTATGGGCACCCATGGACCTTAGTATTTTCATGAATGGAAATCCATGAAAATCTCAATTTATGTGGACCCTTCTCTCCTTGTACAGGCCCCCATCACTTGGCTATGCTATTGCTCTTTTAAGGATACATAAAACTATTAATTTTATCTCATTAACTTTTTAAAAACAATATTATTAGTTGGAGAGAATAAATGTAACTTAAGGGCTTGCAGTGGCAGAGTGTCGGGCAAATTTCCTGCCTTGCCGCCGATTGTGAAAGCCACAGCAGAATTAACGAGTGGCGACGTTGGTCAGGATCTGCAGAGACAACTCAACTGTGCTCGTGCTGCCTTTGTTCATGGGCACGAGCGTATATAAGCAAGTGCTGCTGCGATAGCAAGCGGATCAATCTGCGCATGTGTCATGTCATTAACGTACAAAATATATTTCGGCTGCCTGTTTGGCAAGACTGAAGATGGCTGTGTAAAGGCAGCCGAAATATATTTCGTACATTGGAATCAGTATTTCCTATAAAGTTATATACATATTTTAGTATTTTGTATCTTTTGAAAATTTTATTTATTTATTTTTTAATGTACCCATAGCCCAGAGCTAGTGCTTTTTTTATGTTCATCTAATCATTTTGTTTGTAATTGCATTTGAAATATGTCTACAAATGTTTTAATAAGGTCTTTAGATAAGTGTATTGTAATTTTGGATTTATTTTTTCATATATAACTACGTATGTTTATGGTATGTTTGGCAAGAAAAAAAAGTTACCTAGTGTAATAATATTAGAATTAACTGTGATACTAACTGTGCCTAAGATTAACTGTCACCCACCGTTTAACTGTACAAGTAGAACAACAAGAATAATATCTGTTTTTTTCTCTCATATGTGTTGCTTATTGTGTATTGCTGGATTAACAACATTATAATTAATGTTACATGGTGCCAAAACTATTTTATTCCGAAACTTAACATTAAGTATTAAAAGAAAATGCCAGCAGACGACAGAGCAAATAGCACCGCGATAAACGCAAGAGCACTGAATCCGCTAAGCCTAAACGGTGGTAGCGAACCATCCAAAGCATGGAAGGATTGGTACCAACAATTTCTTTGGTACGCCACTGTCATCAACTTGGATAACAAAGTTGAAAAAGTGAAGATTGCTGTCTTTATGTCCTCTTTGGGTTCCGATGCAATCAGTATATACAACACGTTCGGTGAAGAAAAGAAAACTACGTTGAAGCTCCTGACAGAGACATTCGAAAATTACTTTACTCCGAAAGTCAACGTGACGTACGAGAGATTCGTTTTTAACAAGGTGGTGCAAGGCGAACACGTTAAATTCGACAATTTTTTTTATGGAACTACTAAATAAAAGTCATATGACTTTGGAACTCTACTTGATAGTTTAGTGACTGATCGAATAGTGATTGGCATTCACAACAATATGGATCGCAAAAAGCTTCTGGCGGAAGATGGCTTAAACCTGGATAAAGCCATAAAAATCAGCAGGGCTGGTGAATTAGCAAGATCACAGATGACTGTCATCAAAGAACAACCGCTGAAAATCAAAACTGTTAAGAAGACGCCAAATCGAAATGCGAACCTAAACTATCGAAAGGGTAAACAAGAAGTAAACAACGGAAAATTGTATACAAGGTGTGGAATGGTGCACAAGAAAGCAGAGTGTTTGGCATACAATAAAGAGTGCCACAAATGTCATTTTGCCGAATTCTGTAAATCCAAGCGTGTGGTAGCTACAGTTACTAATCAAGATGAATCAAGTGGAAACCAAAACACTTTCGTAATCAGCAGCATTACAGACAAACCTAGTATACTGACAGATTGGTTCGAAAGTGTCGAATTCCAGAACAAGTTTAAAGGTACATTTAAATTAGATACAGGTGCCCAGTGCAATGTACTTTCCTTAACCATTGCTAAAAAAGCAGATTTAAGAATTAATAACTCTAAAATTATGAAACTAGTTTCATTTACGGGCCATAAAATGCAAGTAATTGGTGAAGAAGATGCTAATATTAAGGTAAAAGGAAAAAAATTACACTGTCAAATTTACTGTGATAAAAGATAACCTTCAGCCAATATTGGGTAAGAACTCCTGTGTAGAAATGAACTTGATTAAGCGAATAAACTCAGTAAGTTTATCAGATAATTTAACAAACAGTGGAACTTTCAGTGAAGAAATTGGATGTTTGAAAAATTTTGAATATGAGCTTGACCTGATAGAAGATGCACACTTAGCGATTTTTCCAGCAAGAGTGCCACATTCTATGCGACAGAAAGTGAAGCTAGATAGAATGCAAAAGATGTGGATCATCAAGCCCGTAACTGACCCAACACCAGCAGTTTCGCCCATGGTGGTAGTTTGTCGGAATGGAAAAATAAGAGTATGCATGGATCCGTCAAGTTTAAATAAGAATATTAAGGGAAGACAGTATCCATTAAACACTTTAGAAGAAATTGCTTCTAGACTCAACAATTCAAAGTGGTTCACTGTATTGGACTGTAATAAAGGGTTCTGGCAGGTAAAGGTAACTGAGCATACCAGTCAAGGACGTACCAAGGGGGGTGGTCCAGGGGTCCAGACCCCCTCCGAAATTTCAGTTTTTGCTAACAAAATAATAATGATATTTTTGTGAAAAATTCTACCTTTTTCAAAGTTCGGACCCCCTCAGAAATTTTTGGACCCTCCCCGTAATTTTTTTCTGGGTACGTCCCTGGTACCAGTAAATATCTCACAATGGCAACTCCTTGGGGAAGATTCTCATATCTTCTGCCCCTGAGGTGTTTCAACAAATAATGGAACATTTACTTGGGAATATAGTACAGTAAAAGCTCGACTATCCGGAAAGCACGGGAAGCGTCGAATGCCGGATAAGTGAAAATTCCGGATAGTTGAGCTTGTAAAAAAAAAGATAGAAACATTCGCCGGCAAAACCAGAGGGGGAGGGGAGAGGGGCATTATGCGTGTGCATACTCAGGGTGTCTACCAAATTTCTGAAAGTCAATTTCCTGACTTTTGGGAGGTCCCGGGAAAAAAATTCCTGACCAGTGCATTTTACTTTGGGAAATTGCACAATGCCCCTTGTCTTTATATTTGCATATTTTGTACAACCTCTTGAAATCAATTTTAACTGAAGTATACAGGATTAAGCTTTCATCCATTGAGAAACAGAAGTAATCGCACTTTCTGATAGAATTAACTGTTCTTGGAAATACGGTCCTAAGCCATAAGTTACCAAGTAAGCTAATTTGTCTTTGATCCTCCCGTCACGATGGATGAGCCCCCATTTTCCCCTCCTTATACAAACACATTGCTAGATGCTTTCGCCGTCCGAAAAATGTGTTACAGTTGCTTTTGGTTTCCAGTCTGACAATTAGAGAGAAAGTGTAAAAAAAAAGAGGGACACGAAACAAAAAAAATTGATTCTTTTGGTGAATTTTCCAGACCCATTATTCAATTTCCCGGTTTTTTCCCAGACTTTCCGGACCCATTTTCCAATTTCCTGGCTTTTTCCAGACTTCCCGGAGCGGTAGACACCCTGATACTGCTCAATTTTTATTTATGCAGTTTTGTAACAAAGTTTTAATTGAATTTATGCTAATGCATGTTTATATTACAAAGGCGTTACAAGACTTTTATTATAATGTCTTTGCATCCTTGGGAAGATTAATAATAAATTAAAGTAATAACACCTGCCGATTTTCAAAGCTTAAAAGCTTTACACTAAGAGAGTGATAAAATAATAATAAGAAATCTAGTGTTATTTCCTGCCCGCTCCCCCCTCCTTCCTCTTCAGTTTCTGTTCAGAGATAACATAGTCAAATCATTGGAATGCCTAGGCCGGAAAGTAGGTCACGAATCACTACATTTAAATGATCTGCAATCAGCATTTCTGCTATGTGTTTATTTTAGCGCAAAAGATGAAACGTATCATAGTTCTGAGTCAATCATTAAAAAAAAAATAAAAGAACTTTTTGAAAATAATGTAAACATATTGCTATAGTAATGAACAGTATGATCACTGTTTTATCTCCTTGTCGTCCCTTCTGTGCTTGCAGACGCAACAGTGAAATGTTGTGTTTTTGTATTTTGTAATCATTTAGGGTGTTTTTTTTCGTATTTTTAAACACACCATTGTAATTTATGGAAATATTAGTATTCTCTGGTAATTGGAAATTTGCACCTGTTGCCACCGTACTGTTTGGACAGCTGGAGAGGAGGGGTCACCGTACTAATCAATCTTTTGAGAAGACACACACAAAAAAAAAAAGAGGGAAGCTGAAAATTTTCCGGTTACTTGGATGCCGGATAATCGAGCTTTTACTGTAGTAGTAGAATGTGCCATGGATGACGTATTAATTCATGCTGAAACAGTGCAAAATTTAAAGCTCTGACATCAAAAGTAACAAAAATCCTTCATGATGCTGGTCTAACACTCAATACAAGCAAGTGTGTGTACACACAACAAACTGTGAAATTTTTAGGTCACATTGTCACAGCTGATGGACTGAAAGCTGATCCAGAAAAAGTAGAAGCAATCAATTCTTTGAAAATACCTGATAGTGTGACAAGCTTACAACGGTTCCTCGGCATGGTCACGCATTTGGCTAAGTTTGTGCCAAATCTATCGGAAATTACTAGACCACTCAGATGTTGTATTGTTTTTTGGGGGGATTATGTTTTTACAAATCAAATGCAGTAATTTTTTTTTTAATTGTATTAACTGTTAATTATTTATTGTCTAATGCTAGTAATTAACTTGGAAGTTTAATTTAAATACCTTTTGTCAGGAGATATAATGGTCTGGGTGACTCTTCTTCTATAGCTCAATAGCTTGTTTTTTTAAATTACCTACTACTAATTACCCTTTTTTTTTTTTTTTTCTTTTCTAAATAATTACCTTTTTTCTTTAAATTAATTCTGCCTTTGTTTTCCCTGCCTCCGGAGGTGTAAATTTAATTATCGTGTAAATTCTGCCGATTTTCTGCTGACTATTACGTTTTCTTTTTCTCTTCAATAGCCTAACTCACTTCTTGCAATAATCTTTTGTTCAAGTCCGGTTTTTAATTATTTTTTAACCACTTCTGATTTAAATTTTTACTCCAAATTTTACCCAGGGTTGTCTCGGACAATTAGCTATCTCCCGCTAAAATTTTAGGAAATTTAATAACGTTTTTAAAGCATTTTGTGATCAACTAAGTAAATTTTTCCCAATTCAAGATGGCCACCTTGCCTTGGTTTTTTCCATTTTTTTTTCTTCCTTCATGAAGCTACTTCCCGTCCGCCATCTTCTTTTTCCTTCCCCCCCCTCCCCTTCGTCTTTCGCGGGGTAGAACACGCTCGAATGTTCTCAAACTTCCGCGGCTGAGATGGAGCGCTCTGATTGGTCCACGTCGCCGCCGTCTCTGGCGAAAGTAGCAAAAAGCATTCATTCAGAGGCGAGATTGGGAGCAGTTCGGTGGTTCTTCGGAGGCATCAGCGTTTTCCTTGCTAAGACATTGTAGTAGCTTGATTCACAAGCCAACCCACTTACATCTGAGGATGTGAAAGCTGAACAACAATGGCCAGGGGGCCCTAAACATCATGCTGATCACCATTTTTTAATTTTTCCTTTTTTTACCTCTTTGGTAGCTGCGCCTCTTTGTCTTCGTTTGACATCGGTCAAGATGGCCGTTGTCCACCACCCGCTCCTGGATTTTTCCTGATGGTTGGCTCAAGCTCCCCCCCCTCTCCCTTGTTCTTCATCGATGTCCATCCCAGTAGTCAAATTTTGCTTTGATAAAAACCATTCGGCCAGTAACTAACATTGGCCAGGACCGCCACAACGCCTAGGCCCGACGGCGAAATTGCAGTGAATTCTCGTGGGAACCACTGTCTACGACATTCTGGTGACGAACATCAATTACTGGACCACGGCGCCCCTGCAGACGAAGTTTTTGGGTCTTCTTCCATGCCCGGCGTACCTGCGGACAAATTTTGGTGAGATTTATCCATGCTTTTCCCTTTCTTTTTGCTCAAGTCCACTAAGAATCCTGTAAGCCTCAGAGATGCCACAATTTTCAACCAAGCCTTTTGAACTCTTTTCCAATTAAAAGGAACTTTTTGTAAATTAAATGGGGGGTAGGAAATTTCTTGCTTTGTAATGCCGATAAATGAAAATGCTAACTTATCCTGGTGTATGGGAATCCTTGTGTAAACTCATGTTCAATTTTACCAATTTTGAGTGCTACTATTGATCTTACTTATTTTTTTTTTTTTGTTTTCTTTTGTTTCTTTAATCATGTACAATAACGTAATTTTTTTTTTCTTTTTGCTTAATGGGGTTTTGAAGGGAAATTATTTTTTTTTGATTTGAAGCCCTGAATGGGTTTGGCCTAGGGACTGGTGTGGGAGACTTGTTAGACCAATCTCTCCCATTTTTTATTATTTATTTTTTTGTTTTGTTTTCTTGTGTAATGTTAGTCCTTTTCCTTTTACCAAAGCCAAAAGAGCAGAAATTATATTCTTTTTTTGTGGTTACAAAAAATTGGGTACCCAAATTTTTTTTTGTTGTCGAGATATTGAGCTAAATGCCACTAAGCTGAAATTTCCTTATTGAGTAACAGTGAATACTTTGATGCATAGCTGCCATTTTCCTTGTTATTGTTATGTTGCTAAATAAAAATTGTATTTGGTGATCAAATGCATGTCACTGTGTTTATTTTACCACACCTCAAACACACATTTGCGGCAAGGCTGAGAACTTTGGGTTAATTTATCTAACTTTTGCTGACACAACGCATGGACTACCTTATCTTTATCTTTTGTTTTGGAAATTTGCTTAACTTGAAATCTAAATTTTACCTTTGCTAAGTCTATTTTTCACGGCCGTGGTATTAAATACCACACAGAGAGCTGTGCAAGAAAGACGTAGAATGGCTGTGGACACCAGAACACCAAGCGGCTTTTAAAAAGCTACAAGACACACTGAAAGATCTTCCAACGCTGAAATATTTCAATGTGAACTCTCCAATTAGTGGATTCCAGCAAGCATTCAGTAGGAGCAGTAATTATGCAAGAAGGAGGACCCATAGCTTATGCAACAAAGGCACTTGATCAGACGCAACAAAATTATTCACAGATTAAGAAGGAGGCCTTTGCAATCAAGTTCGGTTTGTCTACGTTTTCATCAGTATATCTGGGGTTGTCGCAAGCTAGTCATTGAAACTGACCACAAGCCACTTGTGTCAATTGCTAAGAAGCCTCTTCACTCTGCCCCACCCCGTTTACAGTGTATAATGTTTGACATAATCCCATACCGTCCAGAAATTGTCTATAAGAAAGAGACTGAGATGTTCATTGCTGATACCCTGAGCAGAGACTGTACACCATCTATAGACAATGACACTCCTGAACTACAAATGGAAATCCATATCGTACCCAGACAGCACAGCAAACTTGCAGCAAGCTTGATTTATCAAGTCAGTAAACTTGAATTAAGCTTGAAAATTTCAAACATGTAAGCTTAATGCAAGCTTGAATCAAGTGTTCTAGTTTACACTTGCCCAGCTTGCATTAATCTTGACATAGCAAGCTTAATTTCAAGCTTAAAAATTTTTCCTTAAAAAAAATTTCCTAAATACACGGGGTGCCGGTCGGCGAACTCGCCCCGCATATTTTATTTTGCCACACATTTTCCCCTCTACGCTGAAATTTCAATTTAATTTTATCTGTTTCCATCAAGTGTTCGTGGCTAGAATAGAACCCGGGACCTTTGGGTTGGGAGGCGAGCGTCATAACCACTCAGCCAACCTGAGTTGAGCTGATAAGACTAAAGTTGAAGTGACTGTTCATGCCGTTTTCTGGCGAGATCTATTTTTCGATATGTTGATCTGTTTCTTTTATTTTTCCATTGAATTATTTTTCCATTCACACATAACATTAAAATAATGTTATGTGTGATTTAGAGACTCTACTAATAGGGAAATAAACATAATATAAACTTAACAGCAGCACACGTTTTAAAACTTTCAAAATCGAGAAACGGCTGATTTTGAAATCAATTTCGTAGTATAATTGTATTTTATTTTGAAGAATTTCCATATTTGGAAATATAGAATCTTTTTTTTTTTTTTTTTTTTTTTTTTAATTCTATGCTCAAGTACATTTATGACTGATGATAAATTATTTTGTGGCGGCCGAAAACCGCCTCATTCTACCAGCCATAAAGTGAAGTATATTTAACTAAATTGTGTTAATTATATTAAAATTTATTTTTAGGGCTAATTAATTAGTTAATGGAATTACTAATGTTAATTAGATGTAAATAAAACTAAAACTCCCCTCGTGTTACACTTCAAAGGGTCCTATCCCATTCATTCCTTCCCCTTAGACTTTTCAATATCCATTCTCCTTCTCGCCTACAGCGACAGATGGCGCCATCAGCGCAATAATCAAGCTAATGGATTGAAATGTCAAGCTCAGTGGCAGCTCATCATTAAGGGCCAGAAGGGCCTGGCCCCACCGACTAAGCACCGTCTAAATCAAAGTATCTTCCTATTATGTAAGGCAGTTCTTTCAATAATTTACTTTCATTAAAAAAATACATGCGTTTTACTCTATTTTAATACTATCCGTTAAAAAACGTGCTTAAAAAAGCGATAGTTATACGATTTCCCCCCTATCTAAACTATGCATGGGCCAAGGGCTAGCTTGTCCTGAAATGGGAGTCTCTTCTCCATTCACCGGGTTGACATATTTGGCATTGAGCATAAAAGCCATACTGACGCGGAATTAACTTGGCATCCAAACGGCTTATTTGGCGCTGTTCTGGGCCCAGATCTTCGGGCCCTCGCACGGTGATCTACACGACCGTACGGGGAAATTTCGGCAATCGGTAGCTATTGGCGAAATTTTCCGCTTAGGAGGAAATCATAGTTTATTTGCGTGATCGTATTTTTGCAGTGCAGTCAGATATTTTTCTGTTTTGTTTTCTTGATTTACGAAAAGGGATGTATAAATGTATTTTTTATATATGTTGATATTTATTTTAAAATAAATAAATCATCTAAAAAATTATGAACAGGCAACTATAAAGAACATAAATATTAAATATTTAAATGTGGCTTTTTGTTTAGTAATAAAGTAAACTTTTCAATTTAACATAACTAGGTAAAAAATAGCAAAAGTTGTATAGTAAATTCGATAATTATTTGTCATTTGAGAAATTTTAAATACTTACGCTGTGTGCACGTGGGGATAGGTTGTTCTATATGTATATATATTTTCACGATTTTAATTGGCACTATTTTTTTTCGGGCCCCACCACTGAAACGGGTCACAAGCTGCCTCTGGTCAAGCTTGTATTAATACATCAAATTCAAGTCAATGTCAAGCTTGATTTAAGCTTATGTGCTGTCTGGGTAGTTCCTATGACAGAAGCAAGGACAAGCGAGTTACTTGAAGCCCTTCAGATGGATCCTGAACTGTCCATTCTAATGAATGCAGTTCTTGAAGGTTGGCCAGAAGATGTCAAAAATGTCCCAGAATGCACAAAGAAGTACCGGACATTTCGAGATGAGTTTGCCGTACATGAAGGCATTCTCTTCAGAAGTGATACCTGACAAATTGAAGGAACCAACACTGAAAACAATTCATCTTGGACATCTAGGAATCCAACGTTCGCTGAATAGAGCAAGAGAAAATGTCTATTGGTACGGGATGAACAATGATGTGACCACTTATGTCAAGAAGTGCAAGATATGTCAACAGCGTCAAAGGGACGAGCCTGGAGAACCCTTGATGTAAATGCAATACCTGAAAGGCCATGGCTAATTTGTGCGATCGATATCTTTCATCTTGATAGAAAAATTTATTTAGTGATAGCAGATAGTTATTCTGGCTATTTTGATTTCAGCATCCTACAAGATTTATCTTCAACCACAGAGATCAAGGTGTTGAAAAATTGGTTTGCCACACACGGAGTTCCAGAGACTCTATGCTGTGACGCAGGTACTCAACTAATCTCGAGAGAATTATACACGTTTGCAGAAAACTACAACTTCAGCATCAGGACAGTTGAGACTGAATGCTATGTTCAAGAAGCAGAAGCCCTAATATCAATATGTGTTGCAGATGAATATATCTATTTAGCTCTACTAAATAGTAGAAACATGCCAAGAGCAAATTTAGGATCATCTACGCAGCGACTCAGGGGTAGAAGAACGAAAGGAACATTGCCCGTCTGCTCCAAACTCCTTGAGCCGAGACTAATTAAGAATGTTTCGTCCAAACTTGGAATACTGAGACAGATATCGAAAGCTTACAGGGATAGAGGATCAACATCAAAGCAACCAATGGCAGTAGGACAGAAGGTATTGTTCCGTAGAGGACACAGAAAATGGAGCCCAGCTGAAGTAATTGCCCCAGCTCAAAGTCCCAGGTCATACATCATCCGTACTCCAGAAGGTGCCACCTATCGAAGAAATTCATGGTTTCTTCGGCCCGAGCCCAACTCCTCCAAACAAGAAGCTCCTCAACACCCCAACCCTGGCAACTTCACCGCAGGAAGAACAACGAGGTAGTGATTTAGAGCTTTTGCTGCCAACACCACCGGAGCCAGTTCCTGAGAGACCAAAGTCAACAGTGACTGATACTACCCAAACCAGATCGGGAAGGACTGTGAGAAAACCTCAGAGACTGGACTTGTAAAATTCTTAAATCTAAAATAAAAAAAAGGAAGATGTAATAATATTAGAATTAACTGTGATACTAACTGTGCCTAAGATTAACTGTAACCCACCGTTTAACTGTACAAATAGAACAACAAGAATAATATGTTTTTTTACTCTTGTATGTGTTGCTTATTGTGTATGGCTGGCTTAAACGACATTATAATTAATGTTCCACCTAGGTTAGACGTTGGCGACAAAAAATAGTCGCTAACTAAACCAGCACCCACTTACGGGTGCTACTCCCAAGAATTTACTGAAAATGCTAGAAATATATCTTTCGGGCAATCCTGTTAAAAATAACTGAACTATATATAGGAATAAAACATGAAATTGGTAATTAACTGTAACATTTTTACAATGGTTCAGAGCAATTTTGGTATCTGCCGCTCCTTTGAGACTTTTAAAATCACTGAGAAATAGAATTTTTGACATAAGATTCCTTTGGACTGAAGTGCAAGAACTGGCCCAATTACTCCAGGTTAAAATTTTAAAAAAATTGCTAGCACTAAAACCACACCAAACTTTAAATTAAAGATTATAATAAAAAATGCAATACCTCTTTCCCTTCTTTAATTATATTTGATGAATCATCAACGTAGTGGCCTTGAACAAGTAAGAAGAAAACAGGCAATAAAAAAAGCTGCATTGTTTTCATTCTAAAAGTCAGAAATATAAATAAAATTGAACACTAGATTACAAACTAATGCTTAGAAACTAGAAGGCTGTTAAGTCACGCAACTCAATGTCAAGATAAATAAAAGGCTAAATGATAGAGAGGGGGCGTAGTTCAACATAAAAGGGTTAAATATATTGCAATTTATTATTATTTATCAAGATGATAATGTTCTTTGAATTAAGTTATTGAACTTTGATTTTAAAAAATATTTGATAAATATATCAGACTAAAAAATGAAAACAGTACTATCACACATTTCAACAACAAATTTACATCACTTTCGATAACACCGCTGCTATCTTGAACGAGCCCATAGCGGATCAAAAGTACATGGTATCTTTTCCAGCCAGCGCATGCGCACTGCCGATCTCGAGAACTTAGAAAAAGTTCTTCAGCAGATGGAGAAAAGGGACGGTATATTAAGTTACGTACTGTGTACCATGCTGTGTACGTAGCAGGAGAGCAGACCGCAGATCTGGCTGTGTTTTTACATGCGCATTAGGCTAGCAGCCGTTTAAAAAATAACGTTACGAAGCACATACGAATCCAAGATTGTTGCATGCTTTCCAGTATTACTGAATTAATAATTGATGAATATTAATCAATCGGCATAACCAAACGAATTGTTTTATACGTCGCTAATTAACAACTAAAATAATGATGAATCTATGTTTTTAATTTAATTAAGTAATATAATTATTGGTTCTTTGTTTTAATGTAATAAGTCAAACGATAATTATAATTTTTAGAAACACACACAAAGACTGCAGGAAAAACGTCAATATAACATATTTATTTACCCAGAAACGTATACATGCACGCCAAGTAATTACATATTATTTTATCATTGGCTGCACGCATAATGCGCATGTTCAAACAGATAGCCAGGTACGCTTCCTCCTAGGCACACAGTTGTAACGTTGTAACTTAATATACCGTCCCTTTTCTCCATCTGCTGAAGAACTTTTTCTAAGTTCTCGAGATCGGCAGTGCGCATGCGCTGGCTGGAAAAGATACCATGTACTTTTGATCCGCTATGGGCTCGTCTGCGTCTATCTTGAAATCAACAGCACCTGGCAATACCAAAATAAACATGAACACAGGAAAAGTTATAGTAGTAGTGCTTAAATATTAATAGGCAAATATTCAGTTTTGCATAAGTATTTGCAATCGCAATTGGGCCGTTATTTCTAATGGACCTGCGAGTTAATGAAATAATTAACACTAATCTAATTGAAACACAATGTAATAATGAAAAATTGTCCTCAATTGCTTCTTTACTTTTCGAGGACAAACTGCAAAAAAACACAGAAATTGGGGACGTATGGTCACCTACCTTACGGTAACTGGGAACAATTTTTAATTATTGCATTGTTTTTCAATTAAATTTGTTGTCAGTAGAGATGGCCAATGATTCGATGAGTCGAATCAGTGATTCGATTCTTGGTACTGAGTGGCTCAGTCTTTACACTCACTCTCTACTGATTCGAATCTCAAGCCCTCAAGGGAAATACATTCCAAGTGCGAAGGGAAGAAAAACTTATTTTCCCTTTGCCGTTCCCAGAGATTTTCCCTTACTCTTTCAACTCTTTTCGACTCTTTACGACTCTGAGTCGATAGATGATTTGAAACAGTAAATGAGTGGGTGTGGGTGAGTTGGTCACTGAGTTGGTGCAGCAACGAATCTTTACTGATTCAGTGTTTCGCTCTGTTTCGGTGATTGTATACTATCGTTGAGATTCGTTAGTTTTTCGAATCTTCTATCGACTCAGAGTCGAAAGGAGCCGAAAAGAGTTGAAAGGATGTTTCATTTAATTGAAGTAATCTTTGGTGTTTCATTTCTTGGTTGGTGGTCGGATTTAAAGTTTTATCTGTCTGTGGGTGTGGAGTGGGTCGAACATCGTTTGCTTTTGGCGGGGGGCATAGGCGTTACTTCCTAAGGGCAAGAGGGGTCAATCCAGGGGCGGATCCAGAAATTACTCAAGGAGGGGGCGATTTTGTACCTGAAACGGGGGTAGAATGCGCAAATTATTTTATAACTAATTAATATAATTAATTATACAAATTAATGTAATTAATTATATTATTGGTAAAATCTATGTATGAGCTATGATTAAAAAGGACAGGGAGTAGTACCCGCCATACACCCCTTAGAAAAAGGCTACTTAATTTTCATTATACTTTCATAATATATTTTAAAAGATTATAGATTTTTGGATTTAACAGCTTTGGACTTCACCCAGGAAGGGGCGATCGCCCCCACCGCCCTCCCCTTGGATCCGCGCCTGGGTCAATCTCCCCCCGAAAAAAAAAATTAAGAAAATCCCTCCTTCCAACTTGTCTGGCTGATTTGATATTTGTTTAAAATTTAACGAAACATCCCTTTTCTACTTTTAACTTCAATATATGTCCCCCTGCCCCCACCCTCAAAAAAAAAAAAAAAAACGGAACGTTAAGTTTACATGGTGGCGGATTTTCATGTGAAGGGTAAAAGAATGAAATAAAGTTAGGATTGTGCTTGTCACTTTTAATGAAGGATACAGGGGCGGTATTAAGCGCTCTCACAAAAGGACTTTGTAGTAAGCAAAATAACATTTCGCTTTATTGCAGCAGATTTCGTTTTTTTTTTTTTTTTACCTTGTTTTTCGTTTAAGGGGAATGATTTTATTTTCTTTCGTAATTCAGAGAAATACAAAATAGGGTCTAAAGCAGTGGCGTAGTTAGTGTTATTGACAGTGGCGTAGCCAGGATTTTATTTCGGGGTGGGCTGGGTATCAAATTTAAAGATAAAGTTCAATTGTAAGCTAAGTAAAGGGTCCCATTTTTTTGGGGGGGGCAGCAGCCCCTCAGTAGGACTGGGCCAAAAATCGACATATCGGTTTTATTTCAACATCAAATATCCGATATTCCCATTTTCATTTTAGTGAAATCTCGAATTCGATAAAGGGCAAAAATACAGGCCGGCCAGGGGCGTAGCCAGAAATTTTTTATGGGGGGGGGGGTTATGACTACTACAACTCATATATATGTATACGTGTGTATGATAATGTAGTGAAGAATATACATTTTGTATGGCAAAAAATTCCTCATGGGGGGTTATGACCCCCCTAACCCCAACCCCCCCTTGGCTACGCCTCTGAGGCCGGCGATAAGAAAATCCTGAGATCAATACCAGCTTGTGATGCTTTTGCTACTGCTTTCTCTCGGAAAGCTTCTTCTTCTCTCATCGCAGAAAAAACAGCTCCATGGTTTATTAGTCTAATTACCATAATTAATTAACGTATATCTCGGAACCTATCAACCGGAGCGCGTTTTTATTGATTCTCGACCCCCCCTAGACTTAACACCCCACCGATACTTAAAATTTCGAATGCTTTGACACCAAACTTAACCTTTTAATCTTACAGGCCCAGGGGGTCATACGAAGCTCTCCTATATTTTCAATTTGGGCATTTTAAACACTAGCCTCCTCCGACGGCATCTCCAAAGTCTGGAAACCATCCCAGAGCCAATTTCTACATGTTTGCAGTCCTTTTAAGCCTCAATCATGGTTAATTAGTCTAATTACCATAATTAATTAACGTATATCTCGGAAACTATCCATCGGAGCGCGTTTTTATTGATTCTCGACCCCCCCCCCTAGACGTATACCCCCATCGATACATAAAATTTCGAATACTTTGACACCAAACTTAACCTTTTAATCTTACAGGCCCAGGGGGTCATACGAAGCTCCCCTATATTTTCAATTTGGGCATTTTAAACACTAGCCTCCTCCGGCGGCAACTCCAAAGTCTGGAAACCATCCCAGAGCCAATTTCTACATGTTTGCAGTCCTTTTAAGACTCAATCATGGTTAATTAGTCTAATTACCATAATTAATTAACGTATATCTCGGAAACTATCCATCGGAGCGCGTTTTTATTGATTCTCGACCCCCCATAGGAACCCCCATCGATATATAAAATTTCGAATACTTTGGCACCAAACTTAACCTTTTAATCTTACAGGCCCAGGGGGTCATACGAAGCTCCCCTGTATTTTCATTTCGGGCAGTTTAAACACTAGTTTTACTGGAGCAAGGAGAGAGAGATGCTAACCATGAATGCTAACTGCCCGAGAACTCAGCGGAGAAGAAACCCGATGAATGGGTGAAGGGTGTTTAAATAGTACGGCTTTCTGCGCAGAGAGAGGGAAAATTTCTTTAGTTGTTTTATTGATTCAAGATTCGAATCACTGATTCGAATCATCGAAGTAGTGAGTGAGTCGAGATTCGAATCAGTAAAATGAGTCGAACCGCCCATCTCTAGTTGTCAGAATCGGGGACATGCGGGGCCATCGCTAAGCAACGGGCCTGCTTATGAGTTGCCATCGCTAAAAATGAGTTTATCATTGAGGCCTGTTTTCCCCAGTCACAGTATTCTATTTTATTATTCTAAGTATTATAAATGTTATATTATTTTATTATTTTAAAACAAATTTTTTATACTTTTGTCGTACTAAAGAACTTTAGATGTAGGTAATCGTTTTGTGAATCTTGCGCCATTTTCTTTCATGAAAATTTATCCTAAAATTCGAACATTTTGCTCTGAATGTAAAGGTAAGTGAACGCTTATAATGTATTTAGAAATTCTAAAAATATGTATGTAAATCATGTTTAGTGAATAATTACTCATGTGTTATTTATAAATAAATTATTTTAATCAGAAATCGTATTACTTATTCTTGTAGTTTTTATTCTTGTAAATAAGCATGACGTTGTGATACTATTTAGACAATTTAATTTTACCAGTTGAAAATGTTATTTATCAGTTATATATGCCTTGATTATGTGATTAAGACTTACATCTGGTACAGTGCAGAAATACAGTAAATTATAAATTATTGATTTTTGCCCGTTATACAGAAACTTCAAATGTAGTTAATATTTTGTACAAGCGTTCATTATGCTTGCTCAATTCCTAAGTTCGATTGAGAAAGCGACAAAAGAATAATATATACTACATGAAATGTCTTTATTAAAGAATAATTAATTGAGGGATCGCGCTATAGAGCGTATTTTATCAATTTTTTCCAATATACAGGATATCCCGAAAACACTGAAATGCGCTTTAATACATCATTTGTTAAAGATTAATCTTGAATTGTTTAAAATAACGTAGGAAATACGACTACGTTCAAGAAATATTCATTATAAAAATGTCTTTCTCATTTGTGTATTTAGTTATTTTAAAGTATATTAAATATCCACTTGTGAAACTAAAATAAGCAATCGTGAATCATGAGAGTAAGCGCTACTTTGTTTTTCCTTCAAATTATATGCATCTATTTTCTTAATGTCAATATTTATCATAGCAAACAAATTAATCATTAGTTCGTACTTGAATTAGTAACACAATTACTACTTAAAACAAAAATAAATAACGTTTGAAAGCAGTGGGAAGCCTAAGAAATGCCTGATGCATACGTGAAGACTCGAGCATCCGTAGGCCTCTTTGGATGGCTCATCAAAATACACGCGCAGGCCCGTTACTAATTGCGAAGACCCCGGGACATGTCCCCGATTCTCTCTACAAAAATCTGGTCACCTTACTTACGGGCATACCCATCCCTTGGCGTTATTCTCATACTGTTTTGCTCTAATATTTATTAGTATTTACCTTTATTATTGTGTATGTTCTGATACTGCATTTTCTCCCCAGTTAGCACAAATTTGTCCAGAACACGACTAGAAGACGTCATATAGACAAGCTGACATGTCCATTAAAGATCCAGAATTCGTCCAATTCTCGTCCATTTTACGTTAATATGACACTATAGGACGCCCATATGACTCTTATAGACATGCATATGGACGTAATAATGGACGTGTTTCTCTATTTATAGACCTTTTACGGTCGAATCCTGGACATCAACAAAAACCATTTAATAATTTTTAGCTAATTTTATGTAATGATTAATTTAAATTTATCGTTACATCTTAATAACGAATTTTGTAAAAATATCCGTACCTAATTTTTTAAAAATTAATCTTTAAGTACTTGCCCCGCTTCAGATACGAACCCTTAATCATGGACTTCACAGTAGAGTGTGCTAGCCACTATATTAGACATAAACATTCTTTGTTTTGTACACGAGAAGAGTATTTCTTTTGTTTTGGAATAAAGGGATAAATTTTCAGTTCAGCAGGACTGGGAGAGGTAAACCTCTTAGAAAGCTATTGTTATTAGGTTTCCTAAGCATATAACATATGGACCATAGGAAAAGCGTCAGGACGAGGGCACAGGGTGTCACGTGCCCACCCTCCCCCCCCAAAAATAGAAATTTTGATTCGAATTTCAAAATAAAATGTTAAAAAAGCATTTGTTTGAAAATTTAAAAATAACTTTCCTTTTCTTCTCTTACATTCGATATGTTGTAACGTCTTGGGTGTGGAATGGTAGCGTTGAGAATTACAGCTAAGTTCCGTTTACAGGATAATAATTTATTTATTTACAATTTTAAAACAATCTTGATTAAATATGATGCTATATACAAGTAAATAAGAGTCCATAGGACTTCCAATAGAAGACTAGTCCTTTCACACGGGCAGAGCCCTTCTGTCCACAACCGGACTTGCAAAAAACAGTTTACCGGGCAGCGCCCTACAGTCCTTCGATCGGACTTCCAAAATTGTCGGCGGAGGACCTCTCTCGACCTCACCTCTCCAGCTATCCGCTCGGAACTCCCCAACTCCGGGGCTCTCTTCCGGTTCTTCCCCCCCCTCATCTGTTCATAGATTCCTTATTGAATATATCTAAAGACGGGGGTGAATTCAAGGATTCCCAATTGGTCCGTACATGGCGCCTGTACGTCTCCGCTAGAAGGCACCTTCAGGTCCCGCTCACGTAGACGCGATTAATTTCGGCAATTCTTTGAAGGGGCGGATGCCTTTGTAACAAACTGTCTGGAAAGGCGACACCAAGTCTGCCCTTTTGTGCGGATCTGGGAATCTTACAACTCCCCCCCTTCTCCGGTGAACTTTTCCTTTGGTACGAAGGAAAAGTTAATCCTTTGGTTCAGGCAGTTGATCAATTACACTCTACTATACAATAGGCAAGGAACCGAAAAAAGGAGAGAAAATATATCCAGAATATATCTAACGGTTTCTTTGCTTTTCAAAATTAAATTTTAGAATATACTTAGAATATTAAGTTAGAAAATACATACATATTACCTGATTATATTTTCCTAATACAAAACACATCTAATCTCAACTTTAAATTTTTACACAATGAAAATATTTGCATTTTATGCTTTCACATTTAGATACGACTTAGACAGTCTGCATGGCAGTTATTTTTTCCTGCGCCGTGAACTACCGTGAAATCGAAAGGCTGCAATGCCAGTGACCACCTCAATAGTCTCGGATTGTTCCCCGCGTTGCTTTTGAGCCATACTAAAAGGTTATGGTCAGTTTCTATAGTAAATTTTTGACCGTCTAAGTAATGTCTTAACTTTTTTATGGTGAATAATATCGCAGCGCATTCTTTCTCGGTCGTGCGAAATTTCTTCTCCTCAGCCTCACTAAATTTCCTACCTAGATAGAGAACAGGATGGTCGACTTTCCCGGTTGTCTGGGCCATGACTATCCCAATCCCTACGTTAGAAGCATCTGTCTGAATGATAAACTCTTTTTTAAAATCTGGAGCGTACAACACCGGATTTTCCGTCAGCCTCTGTTTTAACTCGGAAAGGGACTTTTCCGTTTCCGGAGTCCATTCTATGCTTTCTTTTTTATTGTTTCCCTTTAGTGCCCTCGTTAAAGGCTCCACTAACGTGGCATAATGCTCTATATATTTTTGATAAAACTGAGCCGTACCCAAAATCTTCCTAATTTGAGTTTTATTAGTGGGAGATGGGAGATCTAGCACCGCTTGAATTTTCGCTTGTGAAGGTGTTCGACGACCGTTTCCTACTACGTGCCCTAAGTACTTTGCTTCGTCTTGAGCGAATTTGCATTTCGTGTTTGAGGTGATCCTCCCAATGTGCTGAAAAGATGGCGATATCGTCTAGATACGGGACACAAAACTCCTCCATTCCTCGTAATAACATATCCATAAATTTAGAGAAACGGTAAAGTGCAGAGACTAACCCAAAGGGCATAGTTACCGGTAAATACGACCCGAAGGTCGTTACGAACGCGGCTAATTTTTGAGCTCTGGGGGTTAGCGTAAGGTGACCATACGTCCTCGAAATTCGAGGACAGTCCCCAAATATAGATCTTTTTTTCATTTTGTGCTCAAAAATACTTCTTCCCAAATGTCCCCAAATTTAAAGACTTGTACTTTTTTCCCTGAAAGTTTCCGTTTAGTTTATTTCTTTCAGAAAAAACTGAAGAAATAAGAAAAATAAAACAACTAAAAGCGCCTTCTACTCAGAGATACAATGAAATTCGATCTCTGAAAACGTTGTTGTCATTGTGTGTGTAGCGTGTACAGACATTCAATAAAGTATTCGACTATGAGCCAAATTTCCCTTTTCAGTTTTGTTAATGATTAATCACTTTTCATGAAGAATCATGCTTTAAATGTGAAATTGACGTACGAAATTTTTCTTGCACTCGAATATTTTTTTTAGAGGGTGTACAAAGTTTCACGAAACATTATCACAAAATGAGCCAATGTAAAAAGCAATGTCTTCTGAAAAGTACAAATACTATGCTAACAGTTAAATTTTGAATAAATGGCAATATTTCAACATGATGTTCCTTTCATATTTCTGGTTTAAATAAACATTTATAAATGAATGAAATACTTCCATTCATTTATTAGAAATAAGAATGCATAATTGATATAAAAAGCTATTGGAGTTCATTTTTAAGTGCCAAAGTCAGTAAAGATTTAAAGTATTGGTAAGCAGGTATACATGGTGATATGTTGTGTCCTCGAATATGTCCCCAAAAATATTTTCTAGTGTCCTCAAGTTTTCCTTGGATTCGAGGACAATGCTTGATTTGTCCGCAAAAGACTGTTTAGAAATATGGTCGCCTTAGGTTAGCGGTATTTGCCAGTATCCTTTAGTCAGATCTAGAATGGTAATGTACTTAGCTGTGGCGACTAACTCCACTCTCTCCTCTATATTTGGCAAGGGAAAGTACTCTGCCTTCGTTATCGAGTTTAATTTCCGGTTATCTAACACGGCCGCGGGTCACGCCCCGGTGTCTCTATCAACAACATTGGCGAAGTGTATTCACTCGCGCCAATTTCGATAACGTTTAGCTCTAGCATCCTCTTTATTTCTCTTTTCAGAATCTCTGTTTGCCTCGGCGATGTTCTATAAGGTTTCGATCGGACAGGCTGATCACTAATCAACTCGATATCGTGCTCCATTAAATCTGTTCTACCCGGATCATTAGAAAACAATTTCCGGTGCTTGTCTAACAGTCGTTTTAATTGAGTAAACTGCTCTTCAGTACACCGCTTATCCAAGTTATGTGATATATTTGCGATCTTTCTTTCTTCCCGGGTAATCTTACAATGTAATTCGTCTCCGAAATTTTACTTTCGATCGTCCCTAGGCCTACCCAATTAGCGGCCATTTTGTTTGGTTTTGAAGTTGCCAAAACTAAGACTCGTTCTCCTATTTTAAATTCCCTTTTTACGCTACTCTTATCGTGCCAATATTTACGTTTCTCTCTGGTTTCTTCCATTCGCTCGGCGGCTAACTCCTGGCATCATTTTAACCGATTTATTAAGTCAAACACATATTCAGTGACTAAACTCGGTTCTTCTTCTTCCGCGCTCCACTTTTCATACAATAAGGTCTCAGGGGTGCGCAAAGTTTTACCAAATACTAGCTCGCTCGGAGAAAAACCCGTCGAGTCGTGCTGTGCGGTTCTCAACGCTAGTAGCGCAAAAGGCAAATTCCTCTCCCAGTCTTTTCCACTTTCTAGGCACAAAACCCTTAATAATCTCTTCACTGATCTGTGCCAACGTTCAATTGCGTTTGTCTGTGGATGGTGCACAGAGCTATGAATCACCTTAATTCCGAATCTCTCAAAGAAAGTGGAGGTGAGTACGCTAACAAAACTCGTGCCCCAATCACACTGTATTTCCTTCGGAAAACCAGTACGAATGACAACAACGAACAGAGCATCGATGACCGATTCTGATTTAATATTTTCAAGGGGAACGCAATCTGGAAATTTTGTTGCTACACATAAAACTGATAAAAAATATTTTTTTCCCGTCTCCGATGCAGGTAGTGGTCCTACTAAATCTATGTTTAATCGGGAAAAAACTTCTGTAATTATGGGCACTAGTTGAAGAGGAGCGCGCTTTTGATCACCCGCCTTGCCGACTATTTGACACGGCTCACACGTCCTTACAAATTCTTCTGTGTCCTTTATAATATATGGCCAAAAGAAATACCGTAACAATTTCCCTTTTGTTTTGGTGGCGCCTAAATGCGCCCCTACTCCGTGATGACACAGCTTTAATAATTCCTCCCGATACATTTTCGGTATGACAATCTGCTTTCTCGAATTCCCATGGTGATCAGTCACCCTAGGAAAATAGCATTCATTCTCTAAGAAAAACTCTGAATTCTCCTTTCCGGCTTTTTCTCGTATGCCTTTCAAAGTGTCATCTAATTTCTGATGTTCTATGAGCTGCGCCGGGCTAACTTTCGCTAATCCCAGCACCCCGTCGGGTTCCACTGGTGATAATTCGAGGTCCGGTTCTTCCTCCCCCTTCTCTTCCTCTGTTTGCAATTCTGCGCTATGGGCCCTTTCTGCGAATTCTGCATTTTTTTCTTTCTTAAGGGAACTTTCTTTACCCGCTAGCTTCGTCTGACAAAGCGTCACTACGGCGTTAATCAATTCCGGTTTGTTACGTTTCGCCTCGATTAATTCCTGGGTTTGATTTCCTAGGATATAATGTTGCATTTCAATATCTGGCCCCACGACTGCTGCTTTGGTCGTTACTAATCCGATCTCCTCAATTTTCAATTCTACCTTCGCAACGGGTAAACATCTAAATTCGTTTTCTAGGGGCTGTTTGAGCCAAATAACCTCTTCCGCAAACTGCTCAGGACGTACAAATTCCCTGGGGGCTAAGTCTACGCTGGACCCCGAGTCTCTGAGAACTAACCGTTCTACTTCATTTATCCTAGCCGTGCTAAGATAGGGAGTAAATGATGGGCTAAATTCTTCTGCACTACCCAGATTATGCACTCTTTCCGCTTGATATTGTTTGAATTTCGGACAATTTGGGCGCAAATGCTCTAAACTCCCACAGAAAAAAACAAGCGGGAGGCTTTCTTTTTTCAAAGATTTTCTCCCTCTCCCCTTGCTTCCCATCGCTATTTTTATCTCTCCAGTTTGGTACTTTAATTTCTATCGGTTTCTTATCGGGGCGAAATTTTTCTGGCTGTCTAAATTTCTCCGCCTTGTGTTCCTCATTTCCTTTTAGCTACGGCTTTTTACTGGATCTCCTTACCATTTCATATTCATCCAGTTTAGTAGCCAATTCATTCGGATCTGTAAATTTGCACCATGAGTCCAACATGTGCTCTCTCATCTCTGGAGTCGCGCGTCTTTTTATCTGATCAGTGATCATTAAATTTTGAAGAGCTTCGAATGTTTTAATCTCCAAACCTGAAAGCCGTCCCTCTAAATAACTTCTGAGTTCGAATACTAAATCTTTCCACAGTCTCTCTCTTTGTTTCGCATGCGAAATAGACTGAGTTCGGAAAGCCTCCGGACTTAATTTAAACCTATTCAGTAGCATGTTTCTCACATATTGGAAATCCTCTAACTTAGATTCCGGCTCCCGAATTATCATTTCTGCTATTTGCATAGGTAGAAGGCATAGCTGCCAACCTTGAAGAATGAAAATTAGGGAGATTTTCGAAAAAATTAGGGAGATTTTTAAAAAATTAGGGAGACTTAAAAAAACCCTTGTTATAAATGAAAAAACTCCATGTACACATGCGTAATATATCAGTAACCAAGAAAATTACATATACAAGAAAAATGTATAGCTTAAAACATTTATTAAAACAGCCAATTTTAAAATGCGATACTTTTTTAAAGAAATAAACAATTTTTTAAACAGTAAATACTTTTGAACTATTTGCATTCATGGGCGCCGGCAGCATAGGGCAAGGGGGGCACTTGCCCCCCCCTGGATTTTTGCAGGCATGAAAACAGCTGAAGAGCAAAAAAGAGGAAATACACGTGCACATATTTTCCAGCAAAAAATTGAAAAATTTACATGCACGTATTTTCAGGCATATATATAACAAGGTTGATAATGCAAAAACATGGAACTGGGGGGGGGGGGGAATAATGTGTGAGCTTAAATTCAACCACTCACTGTTAAACTAAATGGTGTACTAAACAATTTCTACCATTTAAATTTCAACCACAAACAAATTGACTGTGATCCTGAAGAAAATAACTATGCACTGTAAATGTTTAATAATCAGTTTTAGATATACAATATTTATTAAAAGAAAACAGGCTATAATTATTTAAAATAATTATCTTAAGTAATATCGTAAAATCCTAGAACAAATCATAAGTCTCGCATCCAAATTTCAGACTATTCTTTTGATATGAAAATAAAATAAAAAATTGATTCTCAAATATATATATATATATATATTATTTAAGACTTATTTTATTTATTTTTTTTTGATCAGAAATGGAATGAAAAATTATATATATGGCATTGGCATTTTCTAAAATAAGCATTCAAATGATAGAATAAAAGTGAAGTTTTCTTGTTTTATTGGAAAAAAAATAATTCTTTAATAAATTTCTAAATATTTTCTCAGGTAAAATTTTAGAATCTTAGCAGTCTTGCAGCACACAGAAGTGGAACTTATGACAGGGACATATGTTCTGCTCCTTCCTATATTAGCTGCAAAATACCAACTCACAAGATTGTGCTTTTTAAAATTAACTGTAAAAATAATTACCAAAGAAAAACCTGCACATGAGAATAAAACGAAATAGCGATTTTCCTGATTTTAAAATTGAAGGGAAAATGATTCAGAAATCAATAAACATATTATGGGGAAAATAATACTTTTCTGTTGAGTTGAGTTACTAAAATGCCTTAAATTTTAATTTAACAATAGAGTATTAAAAACTCTGTTTTACATCTTGTTTTTAAAATTATTCATTTACCAAAAGGCTGCAAAAAGATTGAAGTTCATGGCAAATATGGAACCCGGAGATCGGGGATAGTTAGTTACCATAATTTAGCTAGTATAGTCCGCGGACTATGCATGTCAAAAAGGGATTTTTTCCAGGACACGGACTATCTGGCTGAAATAAATTTCTTATACAAAAAAATTTAGTATATTGATCTTGCTTTTTGATCTGTAGTTAGCGCGCAAGCTCCGGTGAAGCCGATGCTAACAAATTTATTTCTGTAGAAAATAACGCACATAGATGCACTTCAAGTGACGGCACGTCGGCATGCAGGCAGCATTTGATTTTTTTTTTTTTTTTCCCATTATGTCATTTAAAGCATCGACGTAGTAACAGGTGCGGACAAGCTTCGTGAAACCATTTTAGAAATATTTCAGTCCGATATGCAGAAGAACCAATTTTGAATGTGCTTTTAAAAAAAAATAATTTATGTAATACGGGGGAAAACGGGCCTTCACAAACCCAGATACCGACGCCGCGTCGTCATCGGGAAGGTTGTTATTGTTTTGTCTTCACTCGGCGAGCTGGCTAATAAAGCAAGAGAGCGAATTCTGCTGAGACGTTAAAACATGACTTGTGTCGCCTCAATTTCTTTCTTTTTTTTTAAATTGCGAGCGCAAATTTTTAATAAAGAGCATTTTTAAATTTTATATTTCGTTACTTTTAACCCAGAGAGAGTATCAATCGAATGTTGTTTAAAATTAAGTATTATGAGGCTTGACCCATAATAATTAGTAATGATTTTTTCTTATCTTATCTTTTTTTTGTTTGATTATGTACATTTTCATAAATGATTAGTAAAAGTAATCTTTTAATTTATTTAAGAGGGCGATACGCCTTGCCCAGAGACGGATTAATGCAATTTTATGGGCGGCTAGTTGAAATTTGTCTATTTTATGGAAGTAAAATAGAATTTCTTTTTCCTGTAGCGGAGGAGTAATCGCTCCCCCCCCCCCAACCCTTTTAATCCGTCAGTGGTCTTACCATTAGTTAACTTTTCACGAAGTTACGGTATATATTTTTAGTAAAATCCGCGTAACTGTTTAAAAAAGAAAATGAAAAAAAAAAAAAAAAAAAAAAAAAAAACCCAAACTCGGAAAATTTTGTTTTCTTTTTCTTACGGATTTCTTAACATTAACTCACATTTTAAAAAAGCATTATTCTTTTATTCAGCATAAAATTAAGATGTATACTTTTAATAGCTATAAATATCGAAGTATTTATTTATTGGAATTATTATTAATAATTTATTTATTTAAGAAATAAAGTATATTTAAACTACCATAAATTATTTTACTTCCTTTGCATGTTGAAGACCTAAAGGAATACGACAAGATTTATATTTTAAATACCATTACTAAAAGCTGCACTTTTATACAAGTTTTATTTGTCGTGCAGACCGTCAGTTTGCTTTATTTAAACAAAAATTCCAGTTTAGCATTCATAAAATGTCTGGAAGTCCTCGTTCGGCCAACGATTTTTCCAAAACCAAGCAAATTTTTGGATCCGAAAATGACCACTAACATTTCGTTTTCAATCCACGTTTTCTAATATATTCGCTAACATCTGCCATTTTCTCAATAATCCACAATAGAAGTGTCAGTTAAGTTGGTACGTGTCCGTGGAAAAAATTTATAGATTCATCAAGTGCGCAAAATAGCAATAAAAACACGTCGCGAGCAACAATAGCTCACCGACAACGGTTTTCCAGTGGCGAAAGGTCTCGATAGATAATTATTGTTGTGTAGTAGTTCGCCAAGTACATAATTATGTATCAGATGCCTTTCGAAACATCGAGGATCTAAAATAAGAATTTGCCCCTCTGAACTACGTTTTGAATTTACGAACTCAGAAATCAGTAACAGTGCGAGATGCAGTGAAAACGTACATCCCAGGCGCGCATTATCGTCCTCTTGTTACTCTGCTATGTCCGCTAAGAACGTCGTAGATTTAGGACATCGCAGTGGCGGATCTAGGATTGGGTAAAGGGGGGGGCTAACTTACTGGGTATTCAATAATTTGGGCACAGTTATCCACAAGCCCTACGAGAGGGGGGGGGCGCCGCCCCGGGGCCCGTGTTCAGCTAAAGTGCGTCCGTAAATTTTTCAGAATGTGTTAAGAATTTCATTTATAGGTCTTTAATTAAAATCTTTTTTTTAAATAGACTAAATTTCGAATACATCCCAGATAGCACAAACTTGTCCAGAACCCTCCCAGAAGACGTCATATAGACAAGTTGACATGTCCATTAAACATCCACGATTCGTCGGATTCTCGTCCCTTTTACATCAATATGACACTATAGGACGCCCATATGAAGTCTTATAGACATCTATATAGACATAATTATGGACGTGCTTCAAAGACTTGAGGCCTATTTATGGACTTAGTATGGGCAAGTCTTGGACATCAACGTCTATATATGGACCTACTTAAGTCAAGTCTTGGACATCTCCATCCATGCTTCTTGCCATTTCACTAAGGTACTATGGATTATCTGGGACACGTCTATAAAAAAGACTTACCGTATATACTCGTGTATAAGCCCACTTTTTTTTGGACAAAAATTTGGATTGAAAGTAGGGGGGTGGGCTTATACACGGGTCAAAAAAAATTTCAAAATTTGATCATCGGAAATTCAATGTTCAGGGAGCAGTAAACATCTACACACATACGCGCAAATATCTATACCAGTGGTGGGAAAAACTACTTTTTTTTTTGTAGCGCGCTACAACTACCGCTACTTTTCGAAAAATGTAGTTAACTACAACTACAACTACTTTTTGACAAATGTAGTTAGCTACACTACTTTTGAAATGTAGTCGCTACTTTTTCGCTACTTTTAGGAGACAAATTTTGCTAACAGATTCAATTTGCATTACATTCATATTTAAGGTATTTATATCCTAATTAGAGAAAACTATCGATATCTAAAGCCTTGGTTTTCTACTCGCGTCCAGCGTGACTAATGACCTCAGCGGGTATCTCTCGCGTCCAAAGAACGAAAGGTGGTTTCCTTGTAGCGTTGAGCGCCGCAGATTTGGTGGACGCACGGAAGACCCCGGGCACCTTTTCGCCTTTAATTAGAAAAAACTATTGCTCTAATAAACAACTACCAGGCGAGTATTTGAGCAGGGGGAGGCGGGCCCCTCCGAAAATGTAAAGCAATTATTAAAAAGGAGCTATTTTGAAACATTTCTTTTAACTTTAGAACAATAAAGTTTAAAATACCGAATCGTCCCCCTCCCCCCGAAATGGAAGCCTAGCCTATATATACGCTACTGGCAACTACTGCTAATTATTAAAGTATTGCTGAAACTAATTAAGTTTTAATACCTCTATGATAAAAATAAATTGGGAAAGTGAGCTCTGAAAGCATGAGAAAAATCATGAGAACTAAAAAAGTTTTTAAAAATATAATAAAATGGATGTCTGAACGGGAAAAAAAGGCCCGTTTTGAGACCCCTTTCATGTTGTACAAACATTCTAGTTTCTTGAGCACAAATCAAAATTAATGAGTATAAAGGCCTTTTTTCATGACTTACCAAATTAGTGATTTATGACGAATGACCCGTGTGAACCATGTAATATTGTATAATTGTTTTAATTGAAAACATCACATATGATATGCATATTATAAAATAATGAAAACAATTACTCATTAAATTCATGATATATCTATTTAAAACATTGCATTAAAAAAATCCTCTATATATGTTAAAGAAATTTTAAAAGTTATTATCATCAACACAACTTTTTCTTTGTGTTAGGTATAAAAGAATTTTATAGAATTATATTGTTATTTTAAGGCTAAGAGAGAGATAAGTCTGAGGATTTTACAAACTATTAATTATTAATAGAAATTCTCATATTTTCGTATTAAATTCTGAAAATTATTACACAAAAAACCTAATAATTTAAATATAATAGACACTTTAAAATTTTAACGAAAGAAAGCAGAATTTCAACATATTCATGGAAGACTGCCATGCCTCTAGTATAAAATAAAAACCACATAAATTTATTCAAAAACATGTTTATTAAATTTTAACAAGAGCTGGATCTCAAAATTGTTATCCGCCAAACATGATCGTCAAGGAGAAAATACGTCCGATGCAATCGAAAACAATCTTTGTACAGAAGCACTGGACGGCACGCCAGTGTTAGTTTTTTTGAAGGCTTCTTTCATATACGTGTACGCCGAAAGCAAAGATACGGGTTTGATTGGCTCTGACAAGAACCTTGTAAGTTCTTCCTCGTAACTATTTCGAGTGCATGCGAAAGAGAAATTAAAAAAACCAGAAAAGTCATCATCCATGGGCCTCATCATCCAGTCATGATCCTCGATACTGATATCTGAAGTTGTCGGAAACATATTCTGGAGGTATTCTTCCATCCATTTTTTTGGCTTCGGTCTTCCTCTCCTCCTCAATCCAGAATAGTTTGATTCTGGGATGGAAACAAGCTGAGAGAACAGTTTCTCTGTCCCACAGCAAATGACTAAATCTCGTTTCCACCTGACAACTGAAGATTTTGCGCCCCCTCCTATTTTTTAAAAATGCAACTAGGTAGCTTTCATATACCATTTAGCGCCCCTTGGCCGATGCTGCGCCCGGGTACAGTTGAGCTTCCTTGCTCCCCCGTAGCCAGGGACGGCCCGGCACGGTAAGCAAGGCATCGGAGCGCCATATTCGAACTAAAAAACTAAGGAAAACTTAATCTGGAGCATAACACGGGGGCTCCACGTTGCAGGGAGGCTCCACGTACCCTAGATCAGCTTTTGCACCTAGCTACGCCACACATTTAGCTATAAAAGCTTTCAGGGGTTAAAATGAGGCTTTCAACTTCAATAATATACGGACTGTCAAATATGCATGGTGCTTCTGAAACTCATTGGCAAAAAGTTAAAGAGTGGTAAAGGTAAATAAGACGGTTATGAATCACGTAACAATGTAGGGTTTGATAAGTCGTCCTCGAGTACCTGTTAATAATTTATTTTTTCACAGAAGGTTCACTAAAATTCACTATTAACATGATTGATTACTACTGTACATTGACTAAAAGATTTATTATTAAACAATTATTAACAAGTAAATGAAACCATTTCCGACATCCACAGTGCTATATTATTCTGAACAGCCTTGGTAGAGATGGCGCCCGGTGCGGTCGCACCGTTCGCTCTACCTTAGGACCGGATCTGAAAACTGTCACTACAAACGAAGAACACTGTAACCGAGGTCAGCAATATTTTTAGCCCCTGAAATAATACCTTGGATGCATATGCTTATACCTTTTGTCCCTTTTCAACAAACTCAAAAAAGATAAGGTTATCAACTCCTCCAAAAAAAAAAAAAAAAAAAAAAAATGTGTACAATTTCTACATATTTACTTTCTTTTTTTTTCAGTTTCAGGTTCCACGAAAAATGTACTAATCAGTTTTTACACTTCTTTGAGACAAAAAACATTCCTAGTTGTAGAACATAATCACGTGATTAATTAATGTTTGAAAAGCTACAATACTGCAGAATTGTCATTACTCTTGTGGAAGTTGAACACGACACAAGGATAATAAAGAGTGCCCAAACTCAAAAAAGTGCACTGTAACGTCGAAAAATGACCAAACCTTAATATAAATAAACTTAGTAAAACTAAGCATAAATAAAATTGTTGTTCAATGCATCGATCATAAGGAGGAGGCAAAGAGAAAATTAAAAATGTCGGTGACTCTTCCAGAAGCGGTCTCGATGCTTTCAAGAAAATTCCTGTGAGAAAACCGTAAGTTTTCCGTAGATGGTGAGTGAGAGGATGGGGGGGGGGTCGCTAATTGCGAGGACTGACTATATATCATGTCAGATTTGAAAGGATATCGCCTAAAAGGAAGTTCACGGAATAGTGGACACTGAATGATTGGCAATCATCCTGGCAAGTGGACACTACACTGTATTTATGGGTGCAATAAAAAAAAAAAGATCAAAGAAAATTAATGATGTTACAAAAGCATACAATTTACAGATATGTAAAATTCCTTTTCGAAAGCAAAAAATACTCATTTTTATGTTGATTTATGTTGCAAACACGCAATAGCAGTCGAAAATATACAGACCCTGATCAGACATAGAAGGGGCCCCGGGGCAAAAAAAAGGTTGTTTTGGGCCCCTATACTATTACAGACATTTTAACTTATTTGTGATTGTTTTCTATTTTCCCAGCATAAAAATGAAACATTTCAAAATAATTCTAAAATTAAATTAAAAATTACCCATGTATTTATACTCATTTAGAACAAGACTATGCATTTAAAATTGATTTTAATATTTTTTTAATCCATTTGTATTATTAGCGTATGTGTGCGCTGAGTTCCACCTGCCAGAAAATTTTCTTTTCTTCATCATAATATTTTAAAAAATGCTAACTAATGGATATTTTGTGATAAGTACATATGGCCATAAATTTTCAATAACGCCTTTAATTTCTATTTTATTGATCTAGTCTTAGAAACCATTATCATTGTGTTAGAAAGAAGAACAGAAAATAAGTCTCGAAGCCTTTTTATTGTTACACAATTATGATAAAGTAAATTTAGCTTAATAAAAATTATTATTGCAGCATATATAAATTTAATATACAATAAATGGAGAGATTTGCGAGGCCTTTATTTTTCAGGGGCTCACGGGCCCACACGCCCGTGTGATAATGAGACTCTCGAGGCCCCATCAAAATAACCTCTGTTCAACTTTGGACATCTCTTTCCTTCCTTTTTTGTCCTCTTTATGGCAGATTGGTGATTCTACAAATAATACTGAGAACGATAAAAAGAAAAAAGATGCACAATGTCAGGCTTCCGCTTCAGGCAAAACAAACCCCCTCCCCCCCCTCGTGTGCGTGTGTCCCCTGCATGAGGGGGGGGCGGGGAGAGATTGGGTGTCTTTCAAGCATCAGTTTCAGTTATGCTTGGAGTCAGAAGAGAGAGAAATTGCACCACGGGATCAATCGCCGGAAATGATGACACGGCAAAAGTAGCTTCCAAAATTCGCTACAAACTACTGTTTTTTTGTAGCGCGCTACACGCTACACTACTTTTTTAAAAAAGTAGCGCGCTACACTACAAACTACAAAAAAAAGTAGCGGCTACTGTAGTTTCGCTACAAGTAGCGCGCTACTCCCCAGTCCTGATCTATACTATGTACATGGGAAAACCATGGTCCCGGAAATTGGCATATCAATCTCCCCCCTTCCGGTGCCCATGCATTTGGGGCAACCAATTTAACTTTATGGAAACAAAAGTAAGATCTAGCACATTTAAGTTTTTGTATTTTTTAGATTGCCTGTCTTTGTAGTCTGTACATTATCGGAAGCCATCCATTCATTCCAGAAGTTTCGAAGCCGGTCTTTGAGTGCTATAAGGCGCCAATTATGTTGACCCAGGACCCAGCGTCGCAAAACAATCACGTGATCACCGAAAGCCAGTCGAATTCTGGTAGGGGGAGTATTTTACGGACGCGTCCATTTTTAAAGTTGGGAGTGTGGGCTTATACACGGGTCAGTCATTTATGAAAGATTTTTGGGAGAAAACTGGAGGGGTGGGCTTATACACGAGTATATACGGTACTCTGGAAATTATATGTCTAATTTTGGTCTATTCATGGACAGTTTCTGGATTTTCCAGATTATGTCAATAAATATTGTCTTCTGTATGTCTATCTATAGACGTGGACATTATATGGGCGAGATGGATCAGAAATGGATATAAAATGGACAACTGTGCTATCTGGGATAATTCTAGAATGATTTACACTCATGTCCATAAATTAAGGATAATTCAGAATCACACAGAAATTGATCTCTAAAATAAAAATTTCACCTGTGGAATGATCACACACATCTTGAAGAAGAATATGCAAATTACAGGAAACCACCAGATGGCGTGGATGGTACGTCACAATGACGAGAGTGTAATAGAGGGGTATATAAGGAATGGTGGCAAAGAAGTAAAATTTTTCACAAGCGCTGTGAAAGCCTTTCAGTGCAAAAACCGCATAGTTATGGCACAAAGGAGGCATTTGGATGATGTTTTACGTGGCAGAATTATCGGACGACTGGAATGTGGACGTACCCAGCTGGAAGTATCCGAGGAACTTGGAATCGCCCAGAGTGTCATCTCCAGGCTTTGGCAACGATTCCAAGATGATGGTAATGTGAGTAGACGTTACAGCACAGGTCGCCCCCGAGTTACAACGCCGAATGAGGACCGCTATTTGGCAGTTTCTGCCAAAAGAAACAGACGGAGTACAGCATCAGACCTGTCTCGTCAGCTCTCTTCAGCTACCGGTACGACAGTTTCAAGGCAGACCGTGTACAGACGCTTAGGGCACATTTTTCTATATGCTCGTAGGCCTGTCAGATGTGTTCCACTTACCGCAACTCACTGTCGCCTGCGATTAACCTGGAGTAGAGAGCATGCATTGTGGACACCGCAACAGTGGTCTTGTGTGATGTTTTCCGACGAGTCCAGGTTTAGTTTGGAGTCTGATTCTCGCCGGACATTCATTTGGAGAGCGCCAGGTACCCGTTACCACCAAGAGAACACCATTGAAAGACACCGTTACGGTGGTGCAGGATGGCTCGTTTGGGGAGGAATTATTCTTGGTTCCAGAACTGACCTGCATGTTCAGAGTGTAACGATGACAGGCCACATCTATCGGGATGTCATTCTGGAACAACATGTACGTTTGTTTCGGGGCGCCATGGGTGCTGAATTTGTGTTTATGGATGACAACGCCCGTCCTCACCGTGCAAACATTGTAGACGAATGCCTTCAATCGGAGGATATCACCCGTATGCATTGGCCAGCATACTCACCGGACTTGAATCCAATAGAGCATGTGTGGGATATGCTTGGCCGACGAATTGCAGCCCGTCAACCCCCTCCCACCTGTCTACCGGAACTTCGGAGTGCATTGCTTGATGAGTGGTGTAATATTCCCCAAGATCAGATTGATCATTTGATACTCAGCATGCCTAGGCGTTGTCAGGACTGTATTGCATCGTCCGGGAGACATACTCCGTATTAACCATCCTACAAACCATGTTATACTGTTTTTTGTAAATAGGTTCTTTTTTGAAATTTGGTCAAGGGAGTAAAACTTGCAATTTTTATTAATTATGTCAAACATATAGCATCTTTTTTGCTCTTTACTTTTTGTTTAATAAATAGACTTTCTTATGTGTGTTTTTTACAAAGTTTTTTAATTACTTTATCGTTTAACACCAGTATTTTGAGTGTTTTTTCAGAAGTCAAATTTGTTTTGCTTCTTTCTCTTTCTTTGCCTGAACTTCATTATCCTTAATTTATGGACATGAGTGTAGATGGCAGAAATGTTAATTCTACCATTTAAATATTAGTATTTTTTTCAATCTTCGAACATGAATTAAAAGTATCATTACATATCAGACAAACTTCCCTCCCACTCTCTTTCCTTTTAGCATTTTGTATGAAAATCATAAAAAGAGCAGTTTTACAAAAAAAAAAAAAAAAAAAAAAAATCCCTTCCGTCCCTCCTGTTTTTTCGAAACTTTTGTGCTTTACGAAAGGGGCCGGGAAGACTTCCGTCCTGCCTTATAAAATTTCTCTCAGAGGCCCTGGTTATCGAAGCTTGGCGACATTTGGCACGATTTTTTACATTTCGCCTGTATATTTCATTTTTCAACCTACATATAGTATTACGTAATCGAATTTCGAGAAAGATGTGCGAATTTCCGATAAAATAAAATACTCGAACCTGCTAGGACTTGCACTTCATAGGAAAAACAATGTCTGAAAAAATTAATTTAAATCATACCTCTTTTTTCCATAGCGATATCATTGTATTCTTTCTAATAATGCATCTCTTTACAAACTGCCTATTAGTGATGCATGTATACAGGGTGAATCTAAACTCTTGGGCAAAACTTTAAACGGTGATAGGGCACATAATAAGGAATCAGAATCACATAGCAATGTGGGGTCGGCAACGTCGTCTTCGTATAGCTGTTAATAATCACTTCGGAAAAAGTGCTGAAACAACAGTCACTTGCCACATTGTTCGTCAGAAACTAATGTATTTTTCTCAAAACAGAAGACTAAAATGGATAGTTTAAAAAGTTTATTTTATTTCATGGATGAAATTTTCGGAGACGAGCCTATTGCTTATGATACTTGGTTAAGAAATTAGACGGACACTTCAATGCTTTTCCAAAAGTGATTTTACCGGGTAAGTTAAAACTGCGTTTCACCCCAGATTGCTATGTGATTACGATTCCTCATTGTGTGCCCTATCACCCCTTAAAGTTTTGCCCAAGAGTTTAGATTCGCCCTGTATTTTGTGAGTGCTGTTCTCCTTGAAATAGCTTGTTCTGGGGCTGGGCATTTATGATTTCTTCCTGATGATTTCCGCTTTCACTCTCACTAGACAAATTATCAGTTTTTGGAATTTTCATAAAATAATCACCTACATTATGATTCAATGACCGCTTTCTTGAGGCCATAATATTTGCATTTAAATTAAATTCTACACGCGAACGGAGCTAAATAGAGAACAAATGAATCACACTAGCGCTTCACCCGAAAAGAACGACCAAGCGGCGAAAGCAATTTCAATGGGCTAAGACTTTGAAGCCTGCTTAGATAGGACTACAGTACTTCCAAGAAATTCTTCCACCATTCCTAAGCATTCAAAACGGATGTACTTTTGTATAAACAGTAAATGTGCGAAAACCAGGTAAGGAAAATTAGCTATAGTAATATTATTCTTTCAAAATATCCCTGAAAATCCAAATGGCAGAACAAAAGAACCTTTCACAATGATACAGAAGATAGCCACTTGGTATTCCTAGTGACTTGATGTCTATGCTACACTCCCCATCCCCTCACTATGTACATCCACAGACCTCAAAATACCCATAGACCAGACAACCCCCTATGCTTTCGTTGTGACTAAAATCATCGGGAGCTGTAGGAGGAGCTGTCAGCTGCCAAGGAGGTCCCAAAGATGACGATTGGCGAATTCAATCCTCTTCCTTAGGGGGAGGGGTCGCTGCGCTTTCCCCTTTCCACAATGCGAAAGAGTACCGATCTTTTGTTCATGAACTTGTAAACAGTCTTCGGGACCGTCTGGTAGCTCTCAGCCCCTCCCACTGCTTCTGATCACTTTAGTCACAGAGAAATCATAGCGGTGTCTGGTCTATGTGTATTTTGAGGTCTCTGTGTACATCTATCATAAGGTATTCCACATCAGGTACACATCAGTACAGAATCCGAGACGCGCACCGCACAAGGCGCGCGCAAAGACTGTTTATATTAACAGCGAATTATATGTATTTTTAGCTCCCCCTTTTTATGACTTTGCAGGGGGTGAATGGACATCATCGCTCAAACCCTGTTCTTTGCACTTGCCATAACCCGTTTAAACAATCAGCTGTTCTGCGCTATCACGTATATATGGTAAAACTAGGTTACTGATCATCCTTAAAAGAAACCGAAATGTTTCAACGAGAAGACGAAATTTCGGGCGATTCCTTCGCCCGAAATTTGATACTCGTTTTGAAACGAAAATATTCGTTTTGAAAATACCTGTAGCCTGGGAACGAAAGGGTTAAAAACCATTGATTGAGGTCAAGTCTAAAAATCTAAGTAATAAATCAAAAAAGTAAATTAAAATTTCAAAATAACCGATTTTAGACACGTAGTTTTTAACTAAGCATCAGAACTCTATTCTATCTAGTCTCAATTCAGTTTCAATGGGGGGGGGCTATAGCCCCTATAGCCCCCCCCGTAGATCCGCCTCTGAGGACATGCTTTAGGTTCGGTAATCACTGTTGTTTTCCCTTGCTTTAGGTTCGGTAATCACTGTTGTTTTCCCTTGCTTTTTTGTTCTTTTATGGTAACCATACTTTTAAGTAATCTTTGCCCTCTGGAGTAGTCTTAGCGAAGTTTCTTCAGTTTCTGTCGTTAACATTTAACAAGTTCTGTAAATTTTTTTCAAAAATTGATAAGTACATAAAACATGGGAATAATTTGGAAAAATTCGGGAGATTTATAAACTTTTCGGGAGTTCGGGAGATCGTTCTGAAATTCGGGAGTCTCCCGGAAAAATCGGGAGGTATGGCAGCTATGAGAAGGGATAACAATTTGCGTAACCCATTCACTTTCCTCAATATTTGCTTTTTTAGCATGTCTCTGAAACAATGTCAGAAGTTAAGGGGTCAAAACAGGGCATTAAAATTTTCAAGGAAACTTTTGGAGTTCTCTCTCCAGTAGTAGAATTTAAACCGAGGGTCTCGCTCATCTGCGCGATTTTCAGTTTTTCAATTTCAAAATCTCTTTCCATTTGCCTCTCTTTCAACTGCCTTTCTTTTTCCAGTTTTTCTTCCTCTATTTTTTCTAAACGTCCTTCCTGAATCATTTTAATCTGGCTTATAGCTATCTCTTTATTAAAATCCTTACTTTCCTTAATTTTTTTAATGATTTTAATGACCGTGTCACTTGAAGCGACCTCTACTCCAAATTCTCCCGCCAAAGTTATCAGATCGGCCTTTCTATATTGAGCTAATTCAGACATTTTTCCCTTCCCCAAAATTTTACGTTAGAAACTAATATAACTGTAGGTCTCTACACGCCTCCCAAATTTCTAGGAACTCACGAACAATCAAGAATTTACAATACTCCCCGCACTACTTACTACAAGGTACATAAATTCTCACTTTTACCATACAATACTCCTTAATCATGCATTAAATACACTTATCACATATAATAAACAATAACTTTCAGCTATCATACTATTCACTCTGCGGAAAAAATAACTGTTCTTTTCTGAATCTTTCAATTTATATTAAAAAATTTCTTTCTAAGATTACAACCTTTTGAGAGCTATATCTTTTTAAATTCCATTTAATTATTACACATGCAATTTTTTTTTTTTATATATGAATTCGAATTTTGTCTCAACCGTATATTATGAAATTCTTAACATAAAATATTGAAATTTTTAGTATTTTTCAACCCAATTGATCCTGCCAGTTTGTACAGTAGAGTAATAATATAATGCAAACTGCCTACCTTTCTGGACGACGTCTGCTTCCTCGAAATGGTATTCGAGCTTGCTTCTGGATCACGACCGTAACTTAGTCACTGGAACGGCGTCCTTTCTCTCAGACTGGCTGTCTATCTCTTTCAGGAACGGGCGTCCTTCTTTCTCTCAGACTGGATGTCTATCTCTTTCAGGAACGGGCGTCCTTCTTTCTCTCAGACTGGATGTCTATCTCTTTCAGGAACGGGCGTCCTTCTTTCTCTCAGACTGCAGACTTCTATTCTTGTCCTATAATCCACACCGTTCTGCCACCACTTTCTTAGCTGTAACGTCTTGGGTGTGGAATGGTAGCGTTGAGAATTACAGCTAAGTTCCGTTTACAGGATAATAATTTATTTATTTACAATTTTAAAACAATCTTGATTAAATATGATGCTATATACAAGTAAATAAGAGTCCATGGGACTTCCAATAGAAGACTAGTCCTTTCACACGGGCAGAGCCCTTCTGTCCACAACCGGACTTGCAAAAAAACAGTTTACCGGACAGCGCCCTACAGTCCTTCGATCAGACTTCCAAAATTGTCGGCGGAAGACCTCTCTCTCGACCTCACCTCTCCAGCTCTCCGCTCGGAACTGCCCAACTCCGGGGCTCTCTTCCGGTTCTTCTCCCCCCCCTCATCTTTTCATAGATTCCTTATTGGATATATCTAAAGACGGGGGTGGATTCAAGGATTCCCAATTGGTCTGAACATGGCGCCTGTACGTCTCCGCTAGAAGGCACCTTCAGGTCCCGCTCACGTAGACGCGATCAATTTCGGCAATTCCTTGAAGGGGCGGGTTCCTTTGTAACAAACTGTCTGGAAAGGCGACACCAAGTCTGCCCTTTTGTGTGGATCTGGGAATCTTACAATGTGACCCCCTCAAATCTTTCTTGTGCCCCTCCGAAATTTCAGTAGGTCTGGGAGCAGTGATAAGCCCTCCTTAGGAAGTTACTGTTATTATTAGGTATTGTTATAAGCATATGGTAAATATAAACCATAGGCTTATAGTCGGGGGGGCACAGGGTTCACTGTCCCCCTATCCCTCCCCCCCAACTTACTCTCAAAATCTTTTAAACAAACATTTGTTTCAAAATTTAAAAGAAACTTCCATTTTCTGCTCTTAAATTAAATATGTGCTCCCCCCCCCAAATCTTTCATGTGTGTCTCCAAGATTTCAGTAGGTCTGTGAGCGGTGATAAGCCTTCCGCCTTCCCTAGAAAGCTCTTGTTATTAAGTTTTCCTAAGAATGTTGAATGCATATATACATACTACATATGAACCATAGGCGTGTATCGGGGGGGGGGGACACAGGCACACAGGGGGCACGTGTTCCCCTCTTCCCCCCCCTCCAACTTCATCACAGAATCTTTTCATTTTAAAAATTTGTTTGACACATTGTTTTAACCGCTCCACTTAAAAATGCAAAACTCCAGTCTGCGTCTTTACAAAATATTTTTTAAAAAATGTCCACTGTCGAGGTTGTTTAATTTAAATGCTACTTTTTTAAGCACTTGGTTCAAACAACCTTTTCATTTTCAATCTGTTGTACTGGTTTTAAATACTTCCTGGCCAATAGGGTTTCTTTAAAACTTGAATTAATTAATTTTAATTTTTTAATGCAATACAAAATACTTTATGCAAAAAAGGTTTTTGATTTGATGAATAAAGGTGAATAATGTTTTAAATTTTCATAATTAAATAACTCTCACTTGTTTACATTAAGCTATATTACTTGTTATAATAGATTTAGTGTTATCCTTCTTATTGTCTTTTAATCATATATGAAGTTCAATGTTTGATAATTTACCTTTATAGCTTGTATATCGTCACTCTCCCGTGTTTCAGCATCTTTTTTAAAAGCTTGCTATTAAAATAAATATAATAGCTTAATAATGAAGAGAAAGCTTTATATAATTTTATCTTATAAAGCTTTAAAAAGCATTTGTTTAATTATATAACTTTTACGTCACGTGATTACTTTTTACTGATTTCATGATAATTTAGTAAACGGTTGAAGTGTGTAAGTCCAGGGATCTGAGCTACCGCACGCCTGTTTTCTCCAGATGTCACGTGGATACGCGTTAGAACCCCTTAGAAAGTCCTCCTACCGAGGTACCCCATCCTTGGCAGATCGCCCTAGCGTAGCGTTGCCGTAATCACACAAGCAAACCCACTTTTTCTTTTCTCTTTACTTTTTTTTTTTGGGGGGGGGGGGGGAGTTGAAGGAAGGAAGAGTTTTTAAGTATTTGAAATCCTGTGCATTTTTAAAGTCTTCCCTTTAAAAAAGCAGACCCCGCCCTCCCGAAAAAAAAATGTGGGGGCACCCATGGTGACATTATTTTATAGATAACTATTCGCAAATATCAGATTACTCTAAAATTTAAGTCAATCAAAGGCAGATATCTCTCATCTACTGAATGTTTTGATGCTACTTTATTTTACTTTTGTACTGGCATGTATACAATTCATTCCTATATAGATGTCACATAAAACTAGGAAATAAAAATGATTTAAATATTTCAGTGGAAAGAAATCAGTTCTATACAGACCTTGCAAATTTCCTTTCAAATAATTTAGTATGTTTTATTTTAAAAAATCTTAATAAAAGAATTGTATCTTTTATAAACAGAATAATCGGTATTAAAATTAATTTTTAAAAAATCTGATAAAACATATTTACTATCACCAAACTTCTGAATGTTTCTGCTGGATATAATATATTCTTAAATGTAAAACAAAAGAAATTTGGTGCGTCTACATTTGATTGAATGCCAATCTCATATTTAATACAAAACGTCAAACGAAGCAAGTTTATGTTCAATATTTAAATAAAAATTATTGTTCTTAGCTGGGGGGGGAATCTTTTGTTCTGGTTGACGACCCTTCGCGTTTTTTCTGATTAGTAACAAAGAAGCACAGCGTCATCGGAAGAACTACCCCTCAAATTCCAAAAACTCACTCCTTTGGAACCTTTTTGTTGACGCAAATTTCTCCAGGCTATCAAAGAATATCATGAAAAGAGTGTTTATCTTTGATCACTCTGGAAATTGTTTAGAACCTTCCATAAAGGGAAGTCGAAGATGAAAAGGAAACGAGTAAAAAAAAAAAAAAGTCTCTGGTCCATGGACGTAGCTATAGCTTGCACATGGTAGGGGTCCAGCTATGTGGGGGGGAAGAGGTCCATTCTTACTACAAAATTTGATTGGCGCTAAATTTTACTGTAAATAACTAGTAAAAAATTTCAGTTACATAACAAATGTTTAATCTTCATAGCAATTCTTTCACTACCCATTAAAATATGCAGTTTACAGGTGAGCATTTTGCCAAAATTATCATTTTTGAGTACACTAAGGGGAGGGTTCAAACCCCCTAAACCCCTCCCTTATATACGTCCGTACCCTGGTCAATACCTGATTAGAAAATAGAAAACGTGAAGAAATTCCTTGTTGAATATACGAATGACTAAAAGCAAACTTTAAACTACAACAACAAGAACAATGGAGAAGACTGAGCTTTAATTGTAAAACTTAGCTTACAAAAGACCAAACAACATTGCATTAACGTAAAGTTGTGTTGTTGAGATTAAAAAAGTATTGAGACAGGTTCAAGTTAAACTTTCCTATATAAGAAAAAGGTTAATTCTCTAATAATTCCTGTAAAATAGACATTTTTATCTTTCATCATCTTATTTTTTTTCTAAAAGTACTTTGGCTTAGCTGTAAAATTAAATCTGAAATTTTTTTTAGTGGTGTGTGTCATTTTAAATGTTATATCTTGTGCATTTCATTTGATTACATTTTAAATGCTTCTAGATAAATCATCATACTTTTTATTTGTTTTTGTATAACCAACTTCCACCCCCCCCCCCCACACACACACACACTCACAAAAATAAATAAATAAAGAATGAAAAAAATTCTTCTGAACCATAGTTTTGTTCTAACTATTTCTAATGGTATCAAACTACAGAATTTTACAGTGTAGAAGAATTCATAGAAATAATACATGTGCTATTGCAGATTATGCATTAACAGAATTTTTTGATTTTTACAAAAGACTCTTGAAAATAATCAATTAAACGGAATAATTAAATTCTATACATAACTCAATTCATTAAATTTACTGTAATTTGTCAATTATTTCATTTGGTTGTGTTGTTGAACAGGAACCAGAATTGATAATTTAATCGGCCTTACAGATTTAACATGCACATTCATCGTGTGTACGTGTTATTGTTAGATCCTTAGTCCAACAAACTATCATGGCCTGTTTCTACTTCAAATTAATGTTAATTAAAACCAGTATTATTAAAGTTCATCCAAATAATGCAATAAGCTAAATATATAATATAAAATAAGAAGGAGAATTTTCCTGTTTGTCTATATGTTCATTCGCTATAGGCACCTAGAACTTTCGTCGGATCTCAACGAAATTTGGGGCACTGGATCATTGAGCGATTTCCTTCTGTGTTCATCATTGCTTCCCAGCAGAGTTCTTTGATTGCGTATGCTGTGGGTCTCAGGGGTGGGGTAACAAAGCTGACCACAGAAGGAAAATCGCTGCGTTCACGTCTTTGCAATGGTGAGAAACAACCCAGACAATAATTTTTAGAAAAGTTGTGCCTTAACACGCAAATGCCCATCACAGGAGTTTTTGTTTGTGTGAGTGCACAAAAGGGGAGAGGGCACTCGATATATACTCACGCACTTTAAACCGAATTACAGAAGAGAAAAATTGTTTAAACCAAGCATTTAAAAATAACGTTGTTTGAATTAAGCAACCCTGACAATGGACAATTTTTTTAATTATACACTGGCCTCCAAAAGTTAAGGAACAACATGTTTTTCAAAGCTCACCATGAAAAAAATGACACTGACAGTAAAATTTATGGTTTATATAAATGATAAAAATGAACTTTGTGCAAAAACGATAGCTACCACTTTATTTTTATAGAAAAGAACAGGCATATATGAGTCAGAGAAAATTTGCAAATATCAGGCTTTCATAATTACGCGTGTAACTTTTGTTGATTTACAACTTTTATTAGCAGATTCGTTAACAATAGGTAGCAGGGTCCCACAATGTCTTACAAGGAGAGGGCATGACCTTGGAATCACCGATTCGAATGAAATTTGGCACAAATGTACCTCATAAGACATACATCACTGATGTAAATTTTAAGACAAACCTTACAAGCGTTCTCAAGAAATAACGCTCCAAACATTCGAAAATCAGTGCATGCAGCTTAAATATACTTTTGATGCAAAACAAAGCAAGCCTCAATGGCATAGAGTGAAAACACGTTGATTTGCAGTATTCGAGTTTGTGGGTTTGATCCCAACCGTCGCTGAAATCATCTTGAATGTTTCTTTTTTTCATTTTAATGTCCAATTTAATTAAATAAGATTAATTTTAACACCACAGCTTAATTGAATGAATTTCAAATAATAAAAAAAAATTTTTTTTTTTCATTGTGGTATTTCCAAATAGCCTAGCAATTTCATAAGCAAAGAATAATAAAAATAAACAATTTAATCCTAGAGAATACTTTATCAAGGAACAGATGCTTGGAACATGCAAATATATCTAGTTTTGTGAATGGTTGTATTGCAAATTAAACTTCATATATTTTTCTAAATATGGCATTTTTGTATGCATCTACTTAAATTGCATCATTAGTGAGCATACTGTATGTACGTAATAAAATGTTTGTATTTTACAAATAAGTACATCCAATTCAATTCCCAAGGGGCTCTAATGCGTAATCACGTTATATTTGGAGAAAACCGTCCTAAACTCCAAACCGTATTAGATCGACAGCCGTGCAACACCTGTTTTAAACGACCTTTCTTTTAAAGAAGTGTAATTCGTAATACAACCATTCACAAAACTAGATATGTTTGCATGCTCCAAGCATCTGTTCCTATGATAAAGTATTCTCTAGAATTAAATTGTTTATTTTTATTATTTTTTGCTTATTAAATTGCCATGCTATTTGGAAATACCACAATGAAAAAAAAAAATTATTAATAATTTATTTGAAATTCATTCAGTTACGCAAGCTGTGATGTTAAAATTAATTTTATTTTATTATTTAATTAAATTCAACATTAAAATGAAAAAAAGAAACATTCAAATTAATTTCAGACAGCTGGGATCGAACCCACAAACACGAGTACTGCAAATCAATGCGTTTTGCGGCTAAATAAGTGGTTTTACAGAAAGTAAATTTAATTTAAGGTATACTTACTTTACGTATAGCCTTTAATTGAACCGTAATGTAACGGCCGTCCTTTCTCCGTTCCTGCTGCCAGTTCCTACTCCTACCCTTCCATCAATACTTTGTTCTTTTCTCGAAAATTCAGCGATCTCTCCGCGGAGACCGTGGCTTAGCTTAGTAACATCATCGCGGCACGGAGCAGACAGCCAGACAGCATGAATGTAGCTTCACGTGATTCGGGAAAAGAAGAAAGGAGGGTGGGATCAAGGCTGTGAAATAACTGAAAAAGGGAGGAGAAGGGAAGGAGATGTTGGCCGCATTTTTGTTCCGCAGGAAGCAGAAAATTTCGTTTTCACTGTATCTCGGTTTAAAAATATTTTTTAAATTGGCAGATTAAACAGAAAAAAAGTGACCAAATGTTCAAAATAGTAACAAAAAGGGACTAATGCTAAAATTAGTGACTTTTAGGGGAAAAAGTGACTCACGCTGACCCCTGCGTACTATGCTTGGTTTTAAAAAATACATTAAAAGGAAAGCGTGTTAGTAGTTTAATAAAGTACAAAAATGTTCACTATCACTAAACTAGTTGTAAAATGAATTTTATGACACATTAAGTTTACTTTTTTCCACATATTTTTTATGCTATAAGGATACAGATTTAAAAATAATCTTTAAAACAGGCCAACACACTTGAAGAAAAATTTATAAAGAAAAAGAGTCATGAAGCGAACAAATAAAAATATTTTATTGTATAAACAATAAATAGAAAATTTGTGTATGAGCTGGATTTATAGATCAATATAAAATTACAGAATATATACAAATTATAAAAAATACATATCTAATACAAAGTGATTTGGGTTCAACTGTGATCAGTTTATGCTAAATAATCACATTCACAATAACCTGGTCCATTGACTGGTTGAACTTTAAGACCTCGTCTATAAAAAATAAACAAATAAGTTATTAAACATGCAAAATCAACTCTTCAAAACAGTTAAGTTAAATATTGGTACAACAGCCCACATGCAAGGCCAAGGCCTGCGTTACCTAATGACACTTTAGCGACCACAGGCTCTGTAGTCAGAAGCATATGCCAGGACCTGGTGGTTAACTTGATGTAAAGCCTCCAGTGTTTAATTCCAGGGTGTCTACCAAATTTCCGAAAGTCAATTTCCGGACTTTTTCCTGACTTTTGGGAGGTCCCGGGAAAAAAATTCCTGACCAATGCATTTTACTTTGGGGAATTGCACAATGCCCTCTCCCTTGTATTTATATTTGCATATTTTGTACAACTTCTTGAAATACAGGATTAAGCTTTCATCAATTAAAAGAAACAGAAGTAGTCGCAATTTATGATAGAATTAACTAACTGTTCTTGGAAAGACGGTCCTAACCCATAAGTTACCAAGTAAGATAATTTGTCTTTTACTCTCCCATCACGATTAATGAGACCCCATTTTTCCCTTCTTATACAAACACATCGCTTGATGCTTTCGCGGTCCGAAAAATGCGTTGCAGTTGCTTTCGGTTCCAGTCTGACAATTAAAGAGGAAGGGTAAAAAAAAGAACACGAAAAAAAATTGATTCTTTTGGTGAATTTTCCGGACCCATTACCCAATTTCCCGGTTTTTTCCAGACTTTCCGGACCCATTTTCCAATTTCCCGGCATTTTCCAGACTTTCCGGAGCGGTAGACACCCTGAATTCCCAAGCAAGGTTGGTCCTTATTTTATAGACCCACTGATGGGATGATAGGCAGAGTTAATTGCCGAGCTCGGAAATCGAATCTTGAACATGTGGCATGGCAGAACAATGTGCAAACCATTACCTGGACTACCTTTAAAATGGTAGCCTGAATGAATATTTGCAAGAAAATATCTGCATTACTATAACATCACTATACTTTTAAACAGAAGTTCCTACATTCGAGGATAGTTTTATGGATACTGGAGTGTAAATATTTAGGCTTCGAGTATGTATACAGGCCAGAGCTCAAAATTAATGGTGGTCTGACAGTACTAGACCAATGGACCAACAGAATATTAATTTTATGTAGTCTGTATAAAATGTTATTGGTCTGATGGGCCATCCAAAATTAATAAAGTTAATTAGCAAATGAAACTTTTTTATTACATTACTACAGTGACTTCTCACTCATGCGCTACTCTTTTATACATGAATTTTGGAAGGTCCTGTTACAAGAAATAATGATATAGATCCCTCACTTATAAGAGCCACTTTGAATTGTCTCTCTCAGTTATATGCATAAATAAACAGCGCACTTCACAAATACTGTCATACAGACGTACTTTTCTCAGTCGACATCGAAGGGACTCAGTCAGCATCGAAGTATTAAAAAAACACAAATGTTAGGAATATTGATAAAAATATAATATCAAGTAAACTAAGACATTGAAACTGCTTTTGATGAGTTACTGGTGAATATAATGATAAATAAGATGGTAATGGTGTAACTGATCATTCTGCCTGATCTTATGCTACTCCTTTAGGAGCCATAGAAATATTGAGACATGATCTTTAAAATTATTACTAAACTTCAAATAAAATAACATATTTTACTGTTAGATCTCGACTGCAAAACTGTTACTCATTTAGCACCACCCATGGAGCACGTGTAGCTTGAGGAATGCTACGGATGTGAGTAACATTGTCCCCCAAAAATGTTCAGCTCTCAACAAGAACAGCATCTATTCCCGATACTGGGAGGCTAGAGACTTTCAAACAATTTAAATTTTTGATATTATGTGTTTCCAGGGGCGGATCCAGAGAAACCATCTGGGGGGGGGGGGGGCACTGTTTATCATTAGGATGATACATTGATTTCCCAATACTTTCTCTCCCAGTGCATAATTAAACATGGTATATCACAACTGAATAAGTATTTTGTCTGCTGCAAGAATCGTCGAAAGAAAACTCGGAAGGGGGGGGGGCAGAGATATCGTACGCCCTATACTGATCAAGTTAAGGCCGATGCTCATAAGCCACATGTTTTATGCGCTTCAATGGACGACGGGACTGATACGGTAAAAAAATTTCCGTTGCTCTCTCCATTGCGTCAGGGGACAGGGTTTTCAGTTTAGCACATTAATCTTTTGTTGGTAGATACCGACTGGTCATTAAAAGTCGTAAATTTCGCCAGAAAAATGTCGCCTTAATCCCTGCAGTGACGACAATCTCGTGGCTAATCAGCAACGAGACCTTTATTCATGTTGTTGTTCGCGGGCCCTACCCATTAACATTTTAGTGTGTACAGAGTATAATTGCTGAACGCATTATTGAACCCATATCACAGCCACCGTACAATATACAGTGTTCACAGCATGCATTTTCGCATTTTAGGATGGCATTAAGTTTTCCAGATTAAGTATTTTTCCATCTATTTCTGTGAGGACTGTAGTAAACCAACCTCAATTGCTATTTACAGCTATTATCACTATTACCTGCTATTTACAATTTGAGCTTTCTTTTTAAAACCAGACCAGCTATACATTGCCAGGTACTCGCTTTGTCTGACATCTTAGAATATGTTTTACTTTTATAATGAGGATTTGTACCCATACGTCTGGGTAATGTGGACAGCTTATGAGAGCTGTTGAATGAATGAAAGTTGTACAAATTGCGGAGGGTTGTATTGTTCGTCTATGCTTCAGCATCATTTAAGGCCGATGCTGATTGCTGCTGCGTCTAATGTGACTGCAGTATGTAAGAGGGCATTCTCGTCGCGAATTTTACGACCTTTTAATGACAATTCGGGGTTTACCGATCAAAGATTTCTGCACTAAACCGCAAATTCCGTCCCCTATAAAATGGAGAGAGCAACGGAAGATTTTACCCCCCCTCCCCGTATCAGTGTGCCGTCGTCCATTCGAATATGGTGGAACCTGCTAAAGTGACCACCTTGGTAAAGAGATCGTCTGTCTATAGTGACAACTTTAATGCAATTTCACTTTACAACCATCACACTTTACCACCTTCGTAAGGTGACTGTCTTTATAAGGCGCCCAGTTTTGTTCTTCCCAAGGGTAATCCATTAGACAGGTTCCACTTTACAAATAAAACTGGGAACTGTGCTCCAGCCACTGATTTTTGTAAATAGAGAAATTATGTTTAGTCCACAAGGATTCAATAAGTATTGGTGTAAATATTCTTGGTATATGCATATATATATATATATATAGTTGGCTCTCTGTTTAACGACTTTCAAGGAACCGTGAAAATATGAAAAATCGTCCTTAAATAGAGATCTTCCATAAACAGAATTTGTAAAAGAATAACATTTCCTTTTATACTTTGGAAGGTGCCTAGTTCAAAACCAGTTCCCGTCCGCCGACCTAACTGTTTGGAGTTTTTCGTGCTTGACTCCGAAACTTAGAGTAAATAAGGGTTAGGATCCCTTAGAAAGACTCCCACGAAGTGCACCCCACCCATCGGCTTAGATTCCATGTGCAGATAATTGGCCGTAATCCTACAGCACCAACACCAACCCTTAACACTTTACATTCTTAGGACTGTGAATATTTTTCTTGGTATATTGGCATGTTTAAAGATGTTACTTTTATTATCATTTTATTATCCACAAAATATTATTTTAAGTTACCTTAAAAAAAGGTAGTGAAAACAAGCAATACAATAAATTAGGTTTCAAGAAAATCATAATGAGTCAGTTGTTTCATTTTTCGCCTTCCCATTATTCTTTCTTCCAGATTTTCTCAAATGTGAAATGCATCAGCTTCCATTTTATGAGTTTTTCTAGCTAACCAGCCGAAACCTGAAAATTTTGCTTTCCAAATTTTTCTGCCAGAATAACAGCACTGCAGTAATTACTTGATTTTATTACTTGATTTAATTGCTTGATATTATTACAAACAATTATCTACATGAGGGATCTAGGCCGAGTACGGGGTGCCCTACGTGGGGGTTTTTCTAAGGGGTCTTAATCCGTATTTATGAGAAGTTTCGGAGAAAACTTCGTAAGACTCCGAACGGCTGGATTGAAGGACGCGACCTGAGTTTGAACAAGGCACTTTTCTTCTCCCAGTTGCGAGCGCTATGCTCTCAGCCACTCGCCGGGCCTCCAGAAATTGGTGTTATGTGTTATGTGATGTTATGTGGCAAGCCTATACTAGAGGAATCTGCATTCTGGAGCAGTTGCCTTGGTTGGAGGATTTTTTCAGAGGTTCTAACGCGTATTCACGTTAACTCTGGAGAAAACCATCTGGAAAAACTCCAGATTTTGATTTTGAAGCCACATGACTGCCAACTTGGTCGGCAGAGTCGACCTTGAATCCTTTTGTGGCAGCTGTGGAGTTTATTTAAGATTAAATAAACATATTTTAAAAAAAGACAATTTTCGGGAACAACGCGACTGGGCTTATCCCCCGCAGGAGTGCCAGTATATAGTAGTCCCTTGCATACAATGTGGACAGTCTCAGTTGGTTGTTTACATGTGACAGACTTAAAAGTGTTTGGATAGTTCTACTAAAGTTGCAAATGTTTGTTTTATTCAGTGGTTTGGATTTGAGGACTTGCCTTACCCAGGCCTCCGTGTGCAATGTTGGGGTGATTGGACAATGTTAGCGGGCAGTCTAGGATGTAGTGCCAGAAGGAGCCCTCAGTTCCGCAGTCGCAAATCCCTGTTGTGTGCCGATGGAAGCGGTACAGATATGCGGGGAAGGGTTCATGACCGGTAAGGAAGCTTGTTATTACCCATCTGAGTGGCAGTTGGTGCTGTGAGACTTTAGGCAGAAACTCAAAGGTGTGACGGCCCTTGTTACTGGAGTCCCACTGCACCTGCCATTCTTTCTTCAGGTGGACATAGTTAGATCGACAGCCTCGCAGTAGGCCCAAACGCGGGACCTCCACTCTTCAGCCGTCTATCATGTCGAGTGTGTCATCTACTCGGCTATGGTGGGGCCCAGAAATTAGAATGTTAGATGCTCTTGCTTCATGCAACCATTTGCACGCAGAAGTGCCTTGGCAATCTCTTCCAATCGGCCACATTGGCTTTTCAGCCGTTTGGATTTGGATCCCGAACTAAATTTTTGTGCTGCTTCAAGAATTTTCTCTTTGCTTCTAAAATACCTTTGAGAATACCACTCAGGTAGTTGAAGTTATCTTGCAAATTGCACTTTTGACATTCCCGGACTCTTTTTTCCTACTCTTAAAATTTGTTTCCCCTGTTCCTGTAGCGTAAGATGAAAAAAAAAAAATCGTTGTTAAAAAGAAACGACATCATCTTTGAATAGAAATTTTTTGCGTTTAAAGGGGGGGGGGGACGTCGACTTTGAAATATCGTCTTTGGAAAGAGATCGTTGTTAAACAGAGGGTCAACTGTATACACACTTCTACTTTTTAAAATTTCAGTTCATGTGAAAATTTACAATTTTTTTTAAGTTCCCTAATCTATAGTGCATTTTTAGCTCTGGGGGGGGGGGCTCAAGCCCCCAGAGCCCCCCCCGGCCCGTGGATCCGCCACTGTGTGTTTCTCATGTTCTAATTCTTTATTCAGTTGTTATGTTATATATCTATACATATAATAAAAGAGACTGTGTGTGTGTCTGTCTGCCTGTCATGCACATGACATACTAACCATCCGGCTGATTTGCACAAAATCTTGCACAGGGGTACCCAGAGGGTCAAGAATGTGCACCTCGAGTGTATTTTTTAAATTTTTAAATTATTTTATATTTTACGCCATTTTTGACCATCTTTTCTTTTTGCACTTCAAAAAAGAGGGCTTCCGATTGTCCAAAAGAAAAAAATAATAACATGATTGGAAAGAGGAAAGAGTTTTCTTTTGAAAGAGACCATCATTTTTGAATTAGGTGCACTTCCCAATTTTTAAAAAAGAAAAATCACCAATGGCATTTTTAAAGATTTTTGCCTCTTGCAGTTCCCCTAAAAAAAACTATGGATTATTTCGACTAAAAAATATATATAAGGTTACGGACAAACAATTTAGCTTTTATTTAAAAAAAAATCAAGCATCTAGCATAACTTTTTGGTCAGTAAATAAATTAGTAAAACACGTATAAAGATTTTGGTGTGTTCCTCAAAAGAAGAAACAATTTTTCCTCCATAACCATGTAACATGCGGTGTTCCAAGATCCATAGCTTTTTCCTCCTATGTCAGGCCTGGTCGCTATGGAAACTGAGTGTGGAGAGAAGAGTTGTATTTGGCGAACTGCCAGTTCGATGTTTTTTCGCAAGTGCATCGGACTTTATTATAATAGAGGTGAAGCCCATGGGAATATTGAATTCCCGCCTCCATAGGTAGGTGGAAGCCTGCAGATTGCACAGGCCAGTCGCAAGTGGTCCATTAGTGGACCAGCTGGTCACTGAAGATGACAGTTCAACGTAACGTGTAAAAGCAGCCCCGTGTCCTATAGGTGGAACATTTTGGTTACGAAGCGGCCCTCGAGCCATAGTTTCCACATTTCGATCGCGAAGCGGCCAGCTGGTCTCCGAAGGCAGGCAGCTGTGTGCCATAATTTGCTCACTTCAGTCGCGAAATGGCCCGTTGGTGTACCAGCTGGTTGCCGGAGGCAGCTAGTATATATATATATATATTGTTTTTGTTTCTGTGTTCTACACATTTTGTATTTTACATTTTTCTTTGCATTTCGTTTTCTTTTGATCTCTGTTCTGTTACGATAATGTCTGTATTGCCTGCTGCATTGGAAAAAAAAAATGTTAAAACAAATTGTACTAGAAACCCCACCTAAACAAAAACAAAATGCAGTATTGATGACATTTTGATAAAAAATGTTAGTGCAATTAAAAATTCTCCTATGTGAAATGAAATTGTATGCATGGTCATTCTATTTTTGTATTAAAAGTTAAACTAATTTGTTTAGCTAAATATTTTTAAATATAATATTACTTTTTTTAACTAAAAAAATATTACTAAGGATATTTTTTTCAAAGGTTTTTCTCCATAATTTAGATGAAGAGTTAGAAAATAAGACCCTTTCAGCTATAGGTGCTCGCAAATGCATGCAATTTTAAATTGGTTCCTTAAAATGCATATAAGTGAGAGACCATTGTACATAATTCCAACTCTTTTTTTTTTTTTTTTTTTTTTTTTTTTAGCGCAACATTTTTCTGAAAAGTTTGCAAAACCATTTGGTACACTCAGTATATTATTTTTACCTGATCATATGGCAGCGCAGTTGTTCCAACCTTGGAGCAGCCTTCGCAGAATCTGTAATTGTCTGATTACTCCATAATCTTTCAGCTACAGCAGCAGCTCTTGGCCTGGAAAAAAATAAAAATAAAAATAAAAATAAAAAAATGTGTTTTTGTGTCGTCAGAAAAACATATTTACATCCAGTAATTAAACAGTTTAGTCAGAAGGGTCCAAAAGTATAGACAACAGTATTTAAATAGACAAAAATTTTCAACCTAATAAATGCAAAACATGTGCAAACAAACCCATTATTTGAGGAACAATCAAAAGCAATGAATGTTACAAGACTGCATCATCTTCATAAATACATAAATATGAAAGTTTGTGTGAATGCATGTCTACTATAGAAATTTCAAGATGTTAAATAGATTAGCTTGAAATTTTGCACATATACATAAAACAACACAAAAGGAGTATTTTGAAAGTCTGAAAAATTCATCTTTTTCCTGATATTTAGCTATTTTCCAAAATTTTTGGTTTCCAGATACCAAATAAGTAAAATAGTGAACAATATTGAGAGCTTTTTTTATGAGTTTAATATTGCAGCACATATCAAATTAAATTAAAAACTTTTGTTGCAAAAATTATGTTATGAATAAAATAATTTTGCAGTTTTTATGAATTCAATCAGCTTGGAATAGCTCTTTTATATTACCAAGATTGTCTTCTCTACTTATCATAAAAGAAGATGTCTGTGGATTTGTGGGTGTGTCTGACGGCAGTGTTACGGACAGACACCTCCTTTTCTTTTAAAAACAGCTACACGTAGAATTACCATATTTGGCACTCTGGAAGTTCTACAGGAAGTTATGCACCTCAGAGCGATTTTTTCAAAATTCAAGCCAGAATTTTTTTAATTTTATGTGATTTTTGGCATTTTTTCTCATCTAACTCGTAATAATGGTGGTAATTAAGCTTGCAACAAAACAGCATTTGTATCATCGGATAGAGGAGAAAATTTTCTTTTAAAAACAGTTTGCTCTGAATATGTAGTATAATATACAGATTTTTAGGAATTTTTTATTTAAAGATGACAATTTAGTAGCATCAACTCCGAGAGCTTACGCTATCACATTAATAAATCATGGCACAAGAATCTGTTATGTTGCCACAGGAAGGATTAGGAAAAAGGTTTTTTTTTTTTTCAACCTATCGATAGTGTTTAAAAGGGGCACAAGATTTTCAATTCGCAAGTGAGGATCTATGACGTCAATTGCTTTAAGATACGTAGAAATCATGCCACAATTAAAGCGATTCTAAATAGCTCCTCAAGATTACACAGTTTGATGTTTTTCAGGAGACAGAACCATGGAGGATTTATAAGATATCGTTATATTGGATACATGGATATTTAAAATGGCACCGCTTGGATATTTCCCACCATGGTGAAATGAAATGTTTTGCAGTGTTAAATACGCCAATTTTACAAAACTATCCATAAATTAAATATATATGGAGAGCTTCCTTAATGACAACCATTATGTGAAATGATTATTGTTTATGCTAATGCATAAATTGCAAAGAATCGCCACAGAATAAATAGGTCTCATTGGTGCCAAATAATCTAAGCTGTTTCTTTTAATCGAGCCTTGAAAAGGGGGGAAGCGAACATAGATAGTATAGGTAGTATTAGTAGATTTGTGAGGATAATATGAATAAATCACAATATACCATATTAATAAATATTTCATGAAATTAAAAGTGTTCTGTTTATCCTTTTTCAACGGTTGTCTTACAACCAACTCAATGATAAGTAATTCTAATTTGCGTTAATATATCCCACAGTAATTTCAACAGAGGAGATTATTTGAACTTTTTAAAAAATGAAATTCTGCATATATGATTTTAGTAAAATATTCGCTTCTTCCCGTATGAAGAGCGGGTGCCCAGCTATTTTAAAATAAACAGTTGTCCATTTTATGTAGTGTCTGAGGTATTTAATGCTATAACTTGAACCTAAAAAACAGTATGATGTAGAAATAAGACATTTTGAAAGTAAGGAGTTCTCTGCAAACCGTTAAGCTTTTCACTTTTTGATCACGAATGACACTAATGTAGTTTTTTGAGTCATTATATTGCAATGATACCAGGTTAGTACTCATGATGCAAACTTTACATCAAGAGTCAAATAACTTTGCTTTTACATTTTTAGAAAGTGATTCCATCAACCTTTCAAGTTATTAGGCAAGTTGGAGTGTATATGCTGATTAATTTTATTTTTCACCAACTATGCGAAAAATAAAATTAATCAGCCTATACACTCCAACTTGCCTAATAACTTTGCTTTTGTTTAGATTCAACATCACTGGAATTAATTTGAATTACACATGTAAGGAAAATTTTCATTTCCTACTGTGCGAAGAACGGACATGCAGCTAGTTTAATGAGATAATTTCAAGTCTAAGTCACAATTTTAAATTTGTCATGGATTACTGTTTTACCCATTTGCCACCTGTGACTCTATGTGTCACATGCAAGATAATTTTTGATGTAATTAAAACTGTCTTATGGATAAAGTTTAGTAAGAAGATGAAGTATGGAGAAGTGGTATGCTTAGTGCACAAATTGTTTAACTGTAAGTACAAATGAGCCACACAAATAAATCACCACTTACATGGTTACAATTGTATAAATAGAGGCAAATAACACTGCTCACTTTTCTTTTACAAAAAAGATATTCAAAGTCATTTTCTTAACTGAAAACAGAAATCCTATGTACTACATAAGAATTTTTAAGCATCATGATCTTAGATCTCAGGCAACAATATCAATTAGGTAAAATCTTATATGTTATATTTATTAGGAAAACACTTTCATTATAAAAGAAAATAAATTAAAAAAAATCACCATGTTCTTGAGAGAACATTAGAGCCATCAACATATTCTCCCCACATACAAGCTTCGCCACCAATAATTAAATTTTTTTGTGCATCTGTTCCTGAAGGGGAAAGAATGAAAATAAAGTTTCAAAAATATGCAGGAGAACTAATTAATAAGAAAATATAAGGTTCACAAAAATAAAAGTGACACTACAGGTGGTTTGAAAAATGGTTTAATGATATTAATATAAATTAAAATACAAAAGAAAGAGGTAATACAGGCGTAACAGATAGGCTAGACAAAGTCACACTATAGGTTGAAACAAGTGTCCCAGAGGTCAACGAGATGATGGATACCCTGGTGAGACATTTTTGGGAAAGGGACATCTTTTCATGCAGTATAGTGTGCATACTTCCTTTGCTCATAGACATTTCCTCCACTATTTCGGTCTTTTGTGAAAAAGAGAGTCTTGAAATGATTCAGAAAATCGTCATGAAATAGTGGAGGAAATGTCTATGAGCAAAGGGAATGTGCACACAACCCTGCATGAAAGCTTGTCCCTCTTCCCTGAGCTTCTCACCAAGGATATTCATCATTTCATTGACCTGTGGGACACTTGTTCAACCTACAATTTGACTCTGTCTTGTCTACCTGTTACCTCTTTCTTTTGTATGCAAACTATCATAATAATCAGCATATTAATACTATTAAACCATTTCTGAAACTGCCAGTAGTACCACTTTCATCTGGGCAACCCTTATATTATAAATAAATTTTACAATGAAAATTATACTAATAAATTCATCTGTTGAAAAGAGTAATTCGTAAAACTCTGAAAGTATTACACTTGTTATAATACAAAATTCAGATACCCCTTTCGATAAAGTAACATATAATGAAATCTTCAAATTCTAATTGTAAACTTTGTGTTCTGTTTCCTACAATTAATTTACTACTAATCCTACTAATATTATAAATGCAAAAGTTTGTGAGTTCATACGTTTGTTACTCTGTCATGCTGAAATGGCTGGATGGATCTCATAAAATTATGAGATGACATATCTTGAATTAACACTAGTGGCATCTCCTGGTAGTAAATATTAGGGGTTTGATTCTGAAGAAAGGAAACTTCTGTCCCCTCCCTGTTTTAAATTTTGCACATAGTCATTAAGCTTGGTAATAATAGACACGGCCTATTTCTTTCCACAGTAATTAGTTTTTAGAAAAAATTAGAGACAAAAAGATTTTTGTTGAAACAATTTGTCAATATTACATTCATATGTCATATGTATTCATTGTCATATTACTGCGTCAATATTACATTCTTTATTAAAATCTATATTATAGTTGCTGCTGATGTGATGCAAAATACATATGTGTGTACTAAGTAAAATGAACTTACCCCTATCTTGCCATCTTCAAAACTGTACATTTAAAGTAAAGAAATTTCCCCTTCTCAAACAGAAACTTCAAACTGTTACCTGATGGTCTAAATAATGGCTGAATAATTTAAGAATATAGTAACAATAAGACTGGAAAAAAAAAAAAGGAAAACATACTGCCTCAGTATGTCATCATAGTGTTTCTTCCGACTCTTTAATAACCCTCAAACAGACTACAGTAAAAACAAGCAGAAGCCCCGTTTAGCTCTAATATGGAAGATCCATCTGTATAGATGTAAATCTAATCTGCAGCTGGGTATAATGTTGCAATTGTGGAACATATCATCTCACTTCAATGTAATGGTTTAAAAACAATTTTTGCATTTTTTGAGATTCTGAATCACAGGAATTAATTTGATTTACATTTATAAGAAAAATACTCATTTCTTACAATGCAAAGAACAGGTAGACAGCTAGTATTAAATAAAAACTGCACTTCAATTTACATAAATTTTGGCATTTCAGAAAAATCTGATTTGCCATCTCTGATATATGGGCTTCTTTGAAAAGAATCACCATGTTTTTCTAGGGTTGCAGATAAAGGAAAATTACTGAAAAATGTTTATTATTTTAATTGAAAATATTTGAAATTTTATTCTATAACTAATTTTTTGCAATATACTGATTGTCATCAATAATTAAAAATATTATGCAAGTTACATATTTACCTTCAAAATCATAAGGCTCACATTTGTAATATGTTGTCCAGTCACTACCATAAGTAATATCACTTAAATACCAACAGGCAGAAAGAATTGCATTGAATCCAGCACTTGTAACACTAGCTAATTCTTTTTGATAACCATTCTTCCACACATGAATAACTGTATCAGGTTTGACCTATAATATACAAAACTTCCTCTTATTATTTTGTATCCAGTACATTGATATCAAACATTTTTAAAAATGAAATACATTTATAACAGAATTAACTACAACACTAATTAAAAAGATGAATGTTGTATTTAAATAAAATCTTTAAAGTTAATATTGCTAAAAATTTAAACTAGCAAGAAATGCTTAGGTGAGTTATGAAGTAGTGTAGTTATAGATAAGAGAATAAACTAATTAAAAAAATATTTTACTTGAATTAATAATACTGAATGTTTTTAAAAATGGCAAATCAATATAAAATTTCATTAAGTTGCAACAAAAATTATATTTTTATAGAAGTTTATGAGTCTGAATATAAAATCTGCTAGATGAAAGTTTTTAATAGCACATGATTGAATAACTATAAATTATATACTTTTAACAAGAACATAAAATATTACAGCAAGAAAATAATTTTTAAATTAACAGCCCCTGAAAACAAATTATCAATATTTTAACATTGAGAAAAATACCAACCTTTACTTTATTGTCAAAAACTTCTTGCCATACAATGTAACTTTTATTTAAAGACTTTACAATGTCTAGCAGTCTGAAACAAATAACAGTATGCAATGGAAAATTAAACTAAAAATCTGAAAATGGCATTATTACTAATGATAATCAATTCATTCTTAATTACCAAACATATACTTACTTTTGCATGTAATACTGTTCTAACTTGGAATAATTACTGCCATACTTATGTAATTTCATAAATTTCTGGATTAATGGATTAGAAGACCTATTTATAAGAGTAAAGAAAAAAAGCACTTAGTGTTTAGTAGATCAATTTGTTATATTTATGTTTGTATCAGCTGCTTACTCCAACTACAGAACAGTCTTTACATTTCCTTTTAAAAGGGTCAGGGTATATTTATCAAAAAGGACACTTTCTGTTGAAGAAAACAGCAATTTTTCTGACAGCTCACTGGATTCTTTCTCTGTACAGCTAGTGTTTCTTTAACACTAGATTTAGGTCATTTTGACCCCAAACCAGATTTGATTCTGTTTTTTTTTTTTTTTCAAAAAAGTTAAACTGAAATTTTTAAAAAATCGTGACTTTTCCTAACTTTATGTTATTAATTATCTGTAAAAAATTTAAGCTCGTAACTTTTATCTGTTTTTTGTTTTTAGTATGTATACCAGATATTGCGGAATGGATCATTTTGACCCAAAACTTCCCAAGAGTCCGGAATCCGAAGTTCAAATTAAATAAATGTCATTATCATTCATAAAATGAACGGTAATGACATAATAAATGGTATAATAGCATACCATTATGTCATTTTCATTGCAACATGAATTTTACTAGTTGGGTCAATTTGACCCATACCGCAGTTTTAGGTATACCTATCTCAAGCGACGGGGTTCCAATAAGAATTATAGCTATAATATTTTTGTACTTTTAATGTAATATTAAACTTAATATGAATGTTAAGATTGAACTAATGTCATTGCCTTTGAAATATAACATTATTGTTGCATTGCAATGTGAATTCTACAAGTTGGGTCAATTTGACCCAGCTCGCGGTTTTAGGTATATCTGAAACACTGCGGTTCTAGTGTTAAAAGGGTCTCACTTTCCCTACACCTCCTACCAGGTATTTTTTCCTGCATTGTATATTATGCACAAAATTGTAGAACACAGTAAAAATATGTTTTAACAAAAGTGGAGCTTATTCTGCAGTGAAAAACTAACAGAATTTTCCCTAATAAAAAAAGTTTTGATTTTTTGAAAACATTATGATTTGATAAGTAAGTACTTGAAAAAGAGGTAAAGGCTTACTTTTTTTTATAGAAAAAGGGCAAGGTACAACAATAGTACAAAAAAGGCAGGCAGAAGCACCCTTAAAAAATGCCAAAAGTGAACACGGCTACAGACACATACATACAAATTACAGAAAAACAATTATAAATTTTTATGCAAAAAAACCCCTCTTACAATGATTTTTTATCTGTGGTTTATAATTTATGGCTATAGGCTCAACATCAAGAAAAACCAATTTTCAACTTTTTAGTTGAAGCATTTTATGAGCTGAACAAAGGTTCATTGCAATGCTTGAGTAAAACCCTAATGCTTTGAGTGGAATTTTGTTGAAAGAGAAGGCTATTAAAATTGTAAAAAGATGTTTGCATAAACAATGGGTGACTGGTGAGGTTTAGTCACAGGAACAACATAGTCTAAATATCTATCTACTAAAAATGTCCAGATTTAAATGAAGTTAAAAAAGATAGAAAATTTGATTGTTGTTAAAGATTATAAAAGAATTTGTTTCAGGAAACAGAATTTTTTTTTTTTTTCATTCTTAAAAACTATAGACAAGACAAATGATAATAATTCAATATACAGGGTGTCCCTAAAACACTGACCCAGTTTTTATTCCTTAAATATTGATCACAGACATATACAATGCATTACAAAATTACATAGAAAAAGGTAAATTTCATGGTATAGATTAATATTTTCAGGATATTAAATCTAAATAAATACAAAGCTTAAATTCTTATATGGGTCCAAACAAAAAAATTCCCAGTTAGTCAAATGTGCTTACATACATTAATTGGGTGGTGTATAAAGTTTCAGCCTTTCATCATAAAAAGGCTCAGAGATATGTTTAAACGAAATAGATGTGGGGCTATACAATAATATCAAAATTAATATTTATTTGTGTAATGATTGCTTTCTTTTGCAATATGAGTATGACCCTTGAACCACAATCATCCAATGTTATCAGTGGCGACTCGTGGGATACAGCAAGTACAGCCGGGCTGCACTTGAAATTATCAGAACATACTTTAAAATAATTTATTCTACTAATTTTCCTAAATTCAGATTAGAATTATGGAATTCCTACGGTAAATTAAAAAAATCTCAAAAAAAAAAAAAAAAAAAAAAAAAAACTGTATTGTGGCCGGATTGCTCATTCAGAAAAAAAGCACTTTAATCTTCCCGCAATTCAATTGGGAAAATCTTCGGTTCAGCCCAGAGCGCTGATAAGAAAATTGCCAGCACCGTTGCCATGACAACGACTACGTAAGCAGCCTCTCTGGCATAGGGAGTATGCAGCTGATACAGCCGATGAAAGATTTTTTAACGGTGGCTGAACTTGAGAACTCGACTAACTGATTGGCTCGGACGAGAAGTGAGGGAGGGGGTAAGAAGAATATATGTTTGGAAAACTCTCGACTTTATATTGCCGAATTTATCAAGAAGGTAAGCATGACTAGACGCTTATGAATGGACAATTACCCATCAAAGCAGTATTGTTTTTAAGTAAGCAAGAACTGGCATTTAGAGGACATGGCGAGCGAGAAAATTCTTTAAACATGGGAAATTTTAAAGAGCTTTTAAAATTATTGTGATATCTGAATTAAAACAATGCCTTTTTATGAGGGCATCACCGACCGATTCGCAAGTTTGAAAGAAAGGAGGATTGATTTGACATATAAAAAATAAGTAAGTTTTCTTTTTTTTTTTTCTTCTCAAGTTCTCGTTACAAAAGAAAATTCTAAGAAAACTTCGAATCAGACACGGATGAATGCAATTTTGAGGATAAGAGCGGCTGGTTGAAATTTATGTCCATTTTAAGGAAGTAAAATAGGATCTCTTACATTTTTTATGTAATTTCTTTTTTTTTAAATTCCTCGGTGAGGGCTTAATCCGCCAGCTTTCAAATTCAGTAACAAAGATTTTCCATTCCTGTTCGGGGTGGGCTGCTCATATGCTTCCGGCTGCACTAACAGTTTTGACCACGGGCCGCCACTGAGTGTTATACTTTTCTTTCGAGAGCCATTGAAAAATGGTTTATGTCGTCATAATTTTCATATTTGCGACACTTTATATTGAAAGGTTGAAATTTTGTTCATCACCTTATTAAAGTATGGGGTACATTTTACTAACAGGATTACATAACTGGTTTATACATGTCTTACTGTGCATCATAAACAGAAGCACAATATATATGCAGAGCTCATATCTGTAATAATGATATAGCATGCATAAACATACATTTTAACCATAAAAATGTACTCACCAGCAATCAAAACTAACTTCATCACCACCCAAGTGAATATAAGTATCAGGAAATACTTGTCCGATTTCTGTGAAAAATTCTTTCAAGAAACTGTAAGTACTGTTGATGGTAGGATCAATGGGACCATATTTTCCATTAGGATATTTTCCGGTATAACAAGAAGTCAAGAGATTTTCTTTCCCTTTACCCCATGAAAGAGTATGACCTGAAAAGAGAAAGAGAAATAAGCAAATTTTCAATAAAAATAGGATTAATATTATACTTTAAAGGACTGACAAAATAAAAAATGTCAAGATATTAACTAAAATTACATGTTGCAGAGTTATTTAAGCAACATTGCTTCATTTTACTATAATAAAAATGTAATGTACTGTGAGCTTTGCTATGTGATATTTCATGATACAGCAACATTTGCCATATATATTGAAAAAAAAAAAAAAAAAAAAAACCATGACACACAGGTGTGCAAAAGAGGCGGATATTGTAGTTTTGTTGGAGGGCCTTTTTAATCAGAAAAGGGAGAAGAAAAAGCTTATTCAACATAAACAGAATGAACAATAAAGCAAAATATTACCCTAAAGCACTACTTTATTTTCCTTTTTGAACTAGGCCCACTAAAAAAATTCTGTATCAGCTATGCCAGTCTTGTGCATCTATATCAAGTCATATTTAGAGCATTTTTTAGACCTTCTATGTATCAAAAACTTCCCAGCATTCGAACCAAATAGCATGATCATTATCCTAGTTCACATTTCTATGAAAACATGCTATATATTTTTTGGATGACAATTCAACAGACAACAATATTAATGCTAAATTAAAAGGCCAACTTTTTTTTTTTTGGCACATACAATTTTTTACTTGCAGTTTTTAAGCAATTGCATACATGTGAAGAATGTTTGCTGCCTCTCTTGGTGCAGTCGAGGTTGGTTGAGGTTAACCTGGATCTTTATTATTTTTCATATTTTGTTGGAGAAGGACGGGAGACCTACCGACACACCCCGTGCGTGTTTTCTAGGCGGTTACTATATCGAAAGTTCCCGGAAATTTCTCTCTCTTGACCTACATACCCCCTAATTTCTCAACTTGTCACTAGGCACAAAGGGCATTACCCTTTCTCTGAGTGGTTCTCTCAAGTAATGCCATTTACTTATTTAGCCCAAGAATTTCAGGTTGAGCAACCAGAAGCCGCAAATCCTGCAAATTTAGCTTAATTCCCACTTTTGATTCTTAAGTGCTCTCAAAAATTGTCTCTGAAAGTAATACGTGCCAGGCTGAAAAACAAAATTTACAGTGGAAGTACTCTTTCACAGAGATTAAAGCGGGTTTTTCAGATGACTTTAAATTAAATTAGATTAAATTGTCAAAGGCTATTTTCTTATTACATTCATAAAAGAGAAAGCAATTCTATGGTTCATTTTATTATTGCTATTTTTTAGTTGAACTCTGATAGCAGTCAATCACATGACTTGATGCTTTACAGCTGAATTTTTTTAATGTTTATATATTTTTCACATAACTTTTATTGAAAATTCCTTATATAAAAGTTTGAGGTTCATTAAAACATTTCTGATACAGTGGCCTTTCACTTATATGACTCTCTTGGTTACATGCCGAATTCACTTGTCCTGTCCTTTTTCAGAAATAATGATATAGTTTAACTTTATCATTATTATTCTCAGTTATACAACCAGTGGCGCACACAAGGGGGGGGGGGGGTCCAGGGGGTCCGGACCCCCCCTCCCCCCATCGGCTTTGATATTTTTTTTTCAATTGATTATTATCCTATATCTATAGTAAATAAAATAATTCCAAAAAAGGTAGCAATAGTTTCAGTTCTAATAAATAAAAAAAGATTTTTTTTTCTTGTTTTCTTCAACTTTTCTAGAACGAACTGAAAGCGAACATAAAACACCATCTTGTTCTCAAAACTGTACAACTATTACTTTGCTTCCTATTGTACTGTGTAGTGTATTCTTAGGGATCGGACGAGTTTTGATGAATTCCATCTAATGAAAAGGAGCTCTTTCATCACTGATTTTTGTCAATCTGGAACATCCCTAAAAGTTGGATCCCCCCCCAAACCGTAAAAGTTGGACCCCCTCCAGCCAAAAATCCTGTGTGCGTGCCTGTATACAACGCTTTAAACGGTTCAGACAACTTTACACATTTTTCATTCAAGAATTCATTTTATAATCTATAAAGTACAAATCATGCACTTATTTTACCTTTCTTCTTTCACTACTGTTAAAGTGTATAATCAATAATGAATAACATTCCTTATTTAGATTCCTGCATTATTTAAGATTAGCCGCCTCCGGGGACCAGTTGGTTCGCCATTTTAATAAATCTTGTTTGGAGACAATTCTGTTCCTCACAAGCTTCCTTGGCACTGAAATCTCTCAGATTCTGAATGGAATTTAAATTAAGATGGTTACAATCAGGAGCGGCCCTACGGTAAGTGTCGCCCCCCAGCTAATATAAAAAAGATGCCCCCTTTTAAGCTCTACTTAGTTTTTGTGTTCGAAATGACGCCCCTTCGAAGCCGGCGCCCAGATGTGATGCTTACTGTGGCGGGCCGCCTCTGCTTACAAAAATAAGATGGTTAAATGATAAAAACATACAAAAAAGGAACAAACTATTTTCGTCCTATATAATTCTGAAGAGCTTCTGGATATATTGGCCTTTATCAAAAAACGGAAAGGAAAAAAAAAAAGTAAGAAATTCTGAAACACTTTCAAATTTTAAATACGCACTAAAATGCTATATATTAAAAGCGTATTATAATCTATGGATCTTCCCTATTTTTATTCCTTATTTCATTAAGTTGGAAAGTATATCATTATTCATGAGTGTGATTAAACAAAATTGAAATTGGTATTACTAACATCCTTTTTCTGGATGTAATACATTAGAAAAACCTCGGTTGTTCGAGCCTCGTCAGGGAGAGACACCACCCCCCATGAACCCCCTAATTTTTTAGTTTCATTATTGCCATATTAAAATGATATTAATTTACTATGTCATTTTATCTGGCATCTTTCGAGTATTTTGCCTGGTAACCCAATGTTGAAATTTTTATGATTGTAACCTATTTATAGAAAAATACATGGGATGCATATTCTACAGCTTACGAAATATTGTAACAATAGAGTAAAGCTGTTGTGAACGAATAGTATTTAAATATATGTAAAATTATGCGGCATACTTTTATGTCGCATTTTTGGGACACATTTTTCATACAATTTTCAATAAAGGGGGTGAGAGGTAAAATGACATAGTCATTAATAGATGGAGAAAAGCTGCACAGAAAAATGCACAATTCCAACTGAATGAAAATTTCAAAAACTTATTCTCAGGTGTATTCAGCAGACGATAAATTACGATAAATTGCACCAAGCGTTAGAATCATCTCCTCAAACTCGCACATCAGCCGTTTAATTTTTTGCCAAATTAAAAAGTTGCACATTTTAGTCTAAGAAAATTTTTAAATAATATTTTTCTTTTCAGTATAAAACATTCCATTCCTGCTCTGATTTCCCATGCACATGATATTTTAATTTAAAAACAACCTTACAAATAATCTAGAGACACACACACACACACACAAAAAAAAAAAAAAAAAAAAAAAAATCGTTATTCTTTTATTTTTACTTCAAGAGTCTGAATCATTTAATAAACTTGCCAAACATGGCAACCTAGATATGCACAAACCTCGCTCTTTCCACTGCGGGGTTACAATTGCGAAAACAAAAATGATCCTTTCATGACAGGTGTTTTTATCAATATCACCTAAAATAATTCGAATTTTGAAAAAATCGCTTCGAGGTGTGTCGGGACCCCTCCTGGAGAATTTCCGTACAAAATTTGGTAGGTCTACGATCACCCGTCTGCAAGCTACGCGAGACGCAGACAAACTAACTAACGGACAGTTTACACATTGCTTTATTTATATAGATGAAGGGTAGGAAAGTAGTAGTATGCTTATCCAATAGTTAAATGTCTATCAAAAATGACTATTTCTAAAACAATTAAAAGCTTTATCAGACTTAGAAAAAAAAAAAAAAAAAAAACACTTGTTCAAATTTAACGCACAAAAGAAATACCTTAATCCACAAACATGCACTTTCAGTTATGCACATGACCATCTTCATACTTTAGATAGCTCCGGATATTACATAGGTGTAATAATAAAGTAAATTAAAGATAGAAAGAAAGAACTTATTAATGATTTAAGATTTGGAAAACTCAGTACTGCCTTATTAAGACTTGTCCAATCAATCCCCCTCACCATTGACTTTAATAATATCAAGAAAATCGCCAATTTAAAAAATAAAAGTTACGGTCTTAAACAAGAAGCCATTGAAATAATTATGAATGACATTATGGCAGTAAACAATACGACACATGTAAACATCGATGAAAGTTGGTGGACATGGCTCAAGCAAACTGTAGGACAAACGAGGAAAACAACATTCAGTGAAACATCTGACAACGGTCATGTACGTGAATGAAATTGCTAATGTTTGTGGGTTACATTTCTTTTGTGAATTAAAATTGATTAAAGAATCCCATATTTAACCAATTTATATAGGCATTCTCTCTTTTTATTGACTGCAAACTAATAGCACTATTTTTTATGTGATCTGTAGGTCTTTAAACTAAACATAATGATAAGTAAATTATGCATTTTATGAACTTTTAAAAATTATTTTATGTTTTATTTTTTAATGTACTTTTATAAATTTTGTTAAAATATGTTCTTAGTACTCAATTATAGTTTTTAATGTAGGTAAAATAATTAATGCATATGAAAGTTTAAAGAGTATCTCACTTGTATGACTATCTCAGTTTTTTAACTTTAGACTTTTTTAAACACTTTTTTTTAGAGTACATACATAGTATTTTTTTAGAGTACAATTTACAAGTTCAGAATAAATAGCTTTGTTACACAGAAATAAATCTGCATGTATGTTTCGGATGGTAATAAGGATCCACCCTTCCTCAGCAGCAATCACAAACCCTCAAACAAGTAGAAAAGTGACAACTGAGAAAAATACAATAGAATTTCCTACCTGTTTGAGGGTTTGTGATTTTTTGCTGTTGAAGAAGGGTAAACTCTTTGTAATATTTGAAATGTACATATACTTATTTCTATAAATGTGTATTGCAACAAAGTTGTTTAATGAAAAGTCAGGGTCAGATGAAAATACTAAAGCACCAAACTTTTTATCATATGCTGTACCTGGACTGTCGAATTCAGCAAGAACTCTAATGCCACGTAACCTAGCATATTCAATAACATTAGCAATATCATCTTGAGAGTATACATGTGTGACTGGGTGGAAAGCACCCTAAAATTTAAAAGAAAACGTCAATGTTAATCCACTTTAAATGAATTATATTTAAAAAAGCTATGCTAAATGATATGTTTAGCTCAGTAAAAAATATATTTAGAACCAAAAATAAAACACAAATCCATTTTAGCTGAACAAACTTAACTACACCTCTAGAATAATATTGCGAGTTATTAAATCTGAATCACACAAAAACATTAGTGCAATACTAGAAATTCACTATGTCAAAATATATTTCAAATGAATAAGAGAATCAACATATTCTTATAAGAGTTCATCACTCTGTAGTTAAAGATGTATTAAGAACCAGGGATAGGAGATGACCCAGAAAACATTTTACAGGACAATTTTTGCTTAACCTATTCCCTGCTAGTGTTGTGTTTTTGCACCACTAATTCAATATACTTTTTAGTATGAAATTTACCAATTTCATGAAAACAAATTAATAATATTATTCAAAAAGGCTTTAAATTTCAGGATAATTTTTTAATGAATTATTATTGTTTAGTATCAAAATTTGTAAAAATTAATGCAGCAACAGCAGAATACTGGCAGGTATGAATTAATCAGCAGTACTTTGGTTTTAGTACATAATTTTAAATCTCATAGATAGTAGATAGCCTTTCATCAGTTTTTGAATAAAAAATAACAATGCGTACATTAAAAATAAAAGTGACAATACCTATTAAATCATTTATCAGTTAATTTCATTAAAATACCTTGCAGATAAATTGACTACAGTTAATTAAATAATCTCCATATATAAAGAAGGATGCCCTGACTGACTGACTAATGATCATTGCCCAGCCAAATCTACTGGGGATACAGACATGAAATTTTAGGAGCTTATAATTTTTGTGCTCAAGACTTCATTTAAGAAGCACTTTTTAAAAATTCCAACACAGACGGGGATGGTGGCCCGAAATGCTCTTTTCACGTTTCTCTTCATATCTCAAAGGAAAAAAGAGATAGCCATTAAATACTTGCTTTCAAATGTAACTAACATAAATACCTAAAAATCATTTTCAGGGTTTTTTGTAATTCGCACCCAAACGGGGGTAAGGGGGCCAAAACGTTCTTTAATGCTCTTTATACATTTCTTTTTATATCTCAGAAGTAAAAAGAGATAGGAGCAAAATTCTTGCTTTAAAATGTAACTAACAAAAACACATAAAAATAATTTTCAGGGTATTTTAGAATTTGCACCCAAACGTGGTAAGGGGCCAAAATGTTCTTTTCACATTCTCCTTCATATCTCAGAAGAAAAAAGATGCCTCAAAACTCTTGCTTTAAAATGTAACCAAGGGAAATACCTAAAAGTTATTTTCAGGGTTTTCTGGAATTCGCACCCAAACGGGGTAAGGGGTCAAAACATTTTTTTCACATTTCTTTTTATATTTCAGAAGTAAAAAGAGATTGCAGCAAAATTCTTGCTTTAAAATGTAACTAACAGAAGTACCAAAAAATCTTTTTCAGTGATTTCTATAATTCGCACCCTAACGGGGTAAGGGACCAAAATGTTTTTTGATGTTCTTTTCACATTTCCTGCGGTATATCCGAGGAGAAAGAGCCTAAAATTCTTCCATAAAAATATAGTGAACTCAAATGAATTAAAATCATTTCAGGATTTTTTAGAATTTGCATCAAAATGGGTATAAGTGGCCCAAAACATTGTTTTCAAATTTACCATTGTATCTCAAAAGGAAATAGAGATAGGCATAAAATTCTTTAAAATGTAGCTAACACGAATACCTAAATGTTATTTTCAGGGTTTTTCAGTATTCGGGTCCAAGCTGGTGTAAGGGCCCCAAAATGTTGTTTTCACATTTCAAACAAAAATTAAGATTACCTTAAAAATCATGCATTAAAATGTAAAGAACACAAATTTATAAACATTCTTTTCAAGATTTTTCGATTTCAAAAATCGTCCTCAATAAGGGGTAGTTGACAAAAGAAGGTGTTTTTCACGTATATTTTAGCTCTTGAGCGCTGTTAATTTCAAACAAAAATTTTTGTCTACCTGGTGAAAGGGCGAATGACTTTTCAAGGGTTACTAGATTAAATGTGAAAAGTCTCCACGGTTTGCCCTTTTTCAGTGATTTATCACCAAATTTGGCATAAAAAATAAGTTACTAAAATTGGAGCCGACTTAGCAATATCTGCCATGTTTGTTGAGAAATTGCCTTATTTCCTAATATTGGTGTCTATATTCGTGTAAATAAAGGTGAAGTATAGTTAGAACATGCCTGGCGAGGATTTAAAACAGTTTTAGTAGGCGATTTTAATATAGATTTCGATTTTGAAGAAGCATTTTATGGAACAACAACCAAAAAAAAAAAAAGTGGCACGCTCGCGGATTATGATGCACATTCCAAACTGTATTTAGAAAGATCGAGTATAGTTAGAATATGCCGAATGAATATTGTAAAACAGTTTTTGTAGGCGATTAAATCTAAAAATATGTTTAATATTTATTTTTTTTTCCATTTGTATTTTTTGGTTTAACAATATACATTCTGTGCGAAGAACAGATACTCCAGCTAGTCTAGTATACACAGCTGAACTCTTACATTTCATTAGCTATTACCTAGACTTATTACATTTTCATACATATATGTTTTTCTTTTAAGTAATAGATATGATAATTGATAAAATATTTCTGACACAATGATCAAATACATAGTTTACAGGAAAAAAAAATAACTAGGCCTTCAGTTTTAGAATAAAATTAAACTCTGTCTGACAAACAAATTACCTAAAAAATGTTAATTCAGTTTTACAACATACAATTTTCCTATTTTCTTTGATTAATATTTCTCTCAGTTTGAAAACAAATAATAATAGTTAAAAATAATTAATAATTGCTAAGACTATCAAAAATATTCACAAGCTATAGTCCTAGAAAAAAATATATATTTATTAGCATTATTATAATTCTATAAGCTTTAATATATTTTGCATTATAGGGAAAACACAATATTGCCAAACGTACTTGCAAATGTAATTTTAGCAATCAGAAAGTTAAAAAGTAATCATAAAATTGTAACAATTTTTCAAATACTGGAACATTAAAGTTACTCACTTTCTGACTTAGATCAGGGAATGCCTTGCTAGTATAAGGAAATGACTGGTCATCTACAATGTGCCAATGAAACACATTCAGTTTTGATTGAGCCATAGCATCCTAAAATAGTTTTTTATTTTACAAATAAAAATTAATTTCTCAAAGTAAATCACTAAAAATTATTAATAACCATACATATTGCTGTGTTTTTATTTTTAAAAAGTGAACATACTTTTTGATATATTCTTGAAGCAGAAATTTTACTTCAACAAAAATGGGAAAAAAAAAGGGGGGGGGATATGGTGAGTGATAATAAAAAGGAGGAATTGGGGGGGGGGGAGAACTGAAATAAAATGAATAAATTAACAAAAACTTATTCACACTGATATTGGCATGTAACATTGGGGAGGGGAGCAAAATCCTTCTTATTGTAAAAAAGGCTGCTTTTAAATAGGCGATATCTAAATTTTCTTGATTTTTTTTTATGGGGGCAGGGGGGGGGGGAGGAATTGCCCCTACTTGCTCACTGTAAGTTATGCCTATGAGTATTGAGATATTTTATACATTACAATTTCAAGTGCCATCATAGCATGTCACAAGTTCTAAGGTTGAATTTGTGCATATCTATTTATATGCATTGATTTTTACACAGGTTTTCCAGATGATCATGTGATGAAAATCCAGACTATTTTTTATGTTTATGACATCAACTTTGCATATGTTCTTAAATATTTTTAGTTTCTACAAGTAAGGTTAAGCGTTGTTGGTTTACAAACACTGATTTTCCAGGTTTTGGGCCAAAATTAATTTTCCCCGACTTTTTTTGCCAAAATGAAATTCCCTGACTTTTCCAGGTTTTCCCTGACCAGTGGAAACCCTGTTGTTATTTAGTGGCTGCTGAAATTCAGTCACCAGATATAGATAATGGTAGTGAAAAATTGCTATATTAATTTTAATTATGTATTATAAATATTCTTAGGAAATACCAATATTATTATTCATTTCCATATTTGTTTGGTACTGTCCTAATGTCACCAAGCTATCTCAGTACACACCATAACAAGTATTTTTTTACTTTTTGCAGGGAAAAGATAAACCACAATACAATATCAATGTTTTGGGTGGTACCAAGGGCCCGCTTTTCTTAAGCTACAAAATGTTTCTTCTTTTATATAGGCAGCAAAGAGCACACACTCTAATTGTTTCTATGGCTTTTTTCAGCTGAAGAAAAGTGGATTCTTTGTACCATCCAAATGATTCACATTGTACTATTTTAACACATAAGATACACCATACCCAGAGCCTTATTATCGCATGGCAAATCGGGACTTTGCCCAGGGCCCCAATTTCAAATGTTGTTCTGAAATATTCTTTTATCTGTCAAAATGTGATGAAAAAGAACAAATTTCATAGATGGGGGCCCCCAAATTCATCAATGCCGGGGACCTGCCCTGCCCTGACCATACCATATTATAATAAACTTCACAGTAAGAGAATATTTTACAAATTACAGTCTTCTGTCAAAAGAAAAGTTCCATATTTGTAAGGAGACTTAAAAAAAATTACTTTTGAAATAAGAAATCTTCTCTTCATACATTTTAATAAAGTCTTAAGAAAGAAGTGGGAGAAATATGTAATACATAATTACCAAGTTTTGTAACAAATGTGGTACTGGAATGAAGTGCCTAGAAGTGTCTAGAAGAAGACCTCTATATGAAAATCGAGGAAAGTCCATAACAATAGTTGAATTAATAGCAAACTGAAAGTAGGTAAAAATGACATTATTTAAAGCAATAACTTAAATATCTTTTATAAAATGTAATTAAAAAAATGTAATTTAAAAATTAAATGATTTACCAAACCAGGTTGCAGCTGGTATACAAGTTGGCTAAATGTTTCCAATCCACGTAAAGCTCCCCACACAGATGTACTATAAAGCACAGCTTTGTTCATATCATAAGGAGTATTTATTTTCAGTAAATCTTAAAAACAAATACATAAATGGAAAAAGATAAATACAGTAAATAATAATAATAGACATAAATTAACATAAAACTTAACACAAACATGCCATTTTTGCTCACCAATGGTCATCTTTTGTTCCTTTATTCAGACTGTGTGACCATTGGTAGACATTTTTCATCTTATTTTAAGTATCCTGTCTGCATTAATGGCCGTGTTTTATATGGGTTTTGCATAAAGGTGTAGTCTCGGTTGAAGAGGTCGATATGGGAGAGCATATGCTCAGCCCACTTTGAAAAATATTTGTTGAAACCCTTTTCTTTTTTAAAGAAACTGTGCTATTCTTATTCTTGAAAATTTTATATAGCCCTCCAAAATTTTTTGTTATGCAGCACTTGTGCTAGCCAATTGTTCAGTATCAGCGTACATCGTATCTTGATAAAAAAGTATCAGGATTAAAATAGTTCCAATTTTTGAATAATTTATGAATAATTTAGATAAATTTTTTGCAATTTATTTAATTTCTTTTAACAAACAAACAAAACTATAAAGGTGTTAAAAAATTAAATCACTTGAGGAATGTTGTTCCCACATGCAGGATTAAACAGTCAATCATGCATTAAAAGTAGAATCACAATAATAATTAGTTAACTATACTTTAGCTATTTATTTTAAAAGTTAATTTAAAATGCAAATTTTTATTTAAGAACTAATTCTGCCTTTTAGAATGTTTCTAATTAATAATTTGGAGCTTGATCAATTTGGATTCACCTAATTTTTGGATTTTTTTAAAAGTGGAATTGAGCACTTTCTTGTTTTTTGCTTTCCCATTTAACTAGACTGAGCCACAGCAATGCAGGCAGGGCCGGGTAGTACAGCTAGGTTACATATAAATTTAAATTATTTTAGCAGTACAGAGAAAGTCCCCCCCCTGAAATACTAAAAATGAGCTATACCTCTATCTAGAATATACTTACACTGTTCATCCATATTCATGTGTGGATACTTTTCACAAGAACCAGCAACTTTAATGGTTAAATTGTACAACTGCCCACCGCTTCCAGAAAATTTACTGTTGATGTGAGAAGGGAATTGAGAGCTTTCAGCACAAGGATCAAGAAACGTTAACTTTTGATAACGTTTAACAGCTTCATTAATTACATCACATTTTGAGCTGTGAAGGAACTGGAAAACTTGAGGTTGAATAGTGAAGAATATAGATTCCGTGGCATAGTACTGTGGAAGAGGCCAAGGTTGTTTTTCTGAAGGTATAACCTATATATATATATATATATATATATATATAAATCAATTATAACATTGTACACAGACACAGAGCTAGTCCAAATGAGCAACACTGCATGCATGGAAATGCTGTTGTAAGTTTTATTATCTGGACCCCCAGTTGCTGATTGTGGATACTTTAAGAAAAATCCTGTAATGTACTGTAGATTTGCTTTCTGCTGCATTAAAGTAATGTTTGTTTTTTCTAGTCTTAAAGGTTTAGATACATTTTTGTCATTATTTATTTAAAGTTGCATATTTATTAATAAATTTGTTAATTTTTATAAACTTTACATATGCATGTTAAAATTTTTTATTTTTTGTTTATTAAGCATACTTAAAAACAAGCATTTTTTTTACTATTGTGCTTTTGATATAAACTAAAATTTTACAATTACATCATAAATCTTACACAGTTCTCAGCTAACATAGTTGTTTTTTCCTTGAGCATATAGTGAAATTGGATGAATAGTTAGGCATGAATAATTATTTTGTTAAGCAAGTTTTAAAAGTACAGTTGCTCTCATCCCTCAGAAATTAACCCTGTATTATTATTATTATTATTATAAATATTATAAATATTACTATATTCTTTTTAGTTCCCCAATCAACCCCTGTACTGCTCTTGGTGCAAATTCTTTTGAATTATATTAATGAAAAAAGTTTGCTAAGGGAAATTTTTTAGTCACCCGGGCGACCATTTTTTTTTTTAAATTGTTGCATATAGTGTAGTTAAATATGTAATTGTTAGTTCTGTAGGAATAAGATATCAGTAAGTGCTTTAATAAGTTAGAGTGAGTGGAAAAGATAACTTTATCATCCCCCACTCTTGCCTTACATTCTACAATAACGTGCATCATCTTATGCCACGTATATTTATTTACACCCTAAGCCATCTTCTAAGTTAGATTATGTTTCTTCATAATGGCCCCTAATAATTCCCCCCCCCCCAATAGGTATCACTGCAAGTTGTAATATTACTTTAACACTATTCTGTCAGAAAATTAACTGGGATTTCTTTTGCAGCAGTCAAAAATGTTGTTGTTATGCCCAATATAGGACCTAAAGCGGACCAAAGGTGGTCCACACAGCCTTGGCGATATCGAGGCATTGAGAAAAGAATTCAAGAGCCCCCGAATTATATAGAGCTCCACAAGATCGCACAGTTCTATGTTTTCCACAAGTTTTAAATTTATTTATAAATATTTTCTTCTGCTTAAACATGAAGGATTTAAATGGAGCATTTTACAAGAATTGTTCATATTTTTAGAAATAATTATTTAATTGTTTTAATTAGGTACTGGTAATAATATTAGATTAGTATGAATTTAAAAAATAAAGATTTGTTACAATAATATGGATTAAAGCACACAGTGTTTTCACTAGAGCGCAAGAATCTCACATTTTTTTTTTTTTTTCTCACATTAGAAAATTATTACTGTGACACGCACACTACAAATCAGTTTTATTCTGTTTAAAATTCTTGCATTTCGAAAGATTTGGACACTTCTTCAAAAGTTGCGTATGCTTCTATTTTCATAAAGTGGTCATTTGCGATAAATTGGGGGTACATCCGAGGCAGGGGTAACTACCCATTTATTAAAATACAGTAAAACCTCGATACAATATATTTAGGGGACTCAATAAAATTATCGTTCCAGAGGGTATTAGTGTTGACTCTAGAAAAAAAGGGCCGCCGGGGGGGAAATTTTCAAAAGGGGCACCCTGTTCTCAAAAAGGGCACTTTGGGGTTCCACGAGAATGTACAGGTAGATAACATATAGAAACTGGTTTGAAACGATCTGATCCCTGAAACTTTAACATGTAGAGTTGTAATATGTGTTCTGACTTACAATGCATAGTAAGATTTTTTCAAATTTGTCTTAGTCCCCTCCCCTTCTTTTGGAGAAAATATCCAGTAGAAGTAAGTGTAAGCGAAATAGGAAAAATAATTTGTTGATAATATTTTGGTCTAAACAGGACATAAATATGTGAATTAAATCTACATAACTAGAAGTTTTGATTAAAAAAAAAACTTCTAGCATAAAGAAGTTTAAATATAAGTAATGTTGAATTTTCTGCTTAATTTTTTTTCTCAAAATTACGTGACATACATGTTTATTATTTATAAGAATAGTACATTTATTGAAGAAGGTTTCAGAACTTTTTAGCCGGACATGATTTGTTAGGCAGTAGGGGAAGGCAGAGGGACTGTTAATTTTTGTTCCTCAATTTTATCACACTATCACTACTGGACCACAATTACTGGATCACATTCATATATGATATTTCACCTATATTGGTACAAACTTTTAAACAGAAAAGGACTGTCAGTGTAAGTGGATTAGGGTAGATGCGTTTAGCATGTAATAAAAATAATAAAATTTCTGCAATGCAGGATGTATAAAATTTAATTATATAAATCAGAATTTTATTTAAATTCTTTTGTTTGCAATAATTATTGAATGAGTACCAAGTAAAGATTTTCAAAGTTACCCTTATTACTATTAGACATTATTAAAATTGCATCAAACAATTTAACTCATCCATCAATTGATAACTACAGAAATTGGGGAGATTTAATTCAGAACACAGAAGATTGCTGGAAAAAATGACATAGTCATGCAAATTTTGTAATACATCCTATGGTTGGAATGTAGAACACCATATCAAATCAAATCACTGAAATATATTTGTTATTATTCTTTCACTTCTAATTTAATGCTTGCTCATTCATGAAAAGTGAATATAAGTTTTTAAAAAAGTACTATTTCTTTAAAATAAATAAAAATAATTACTACATGTAAGTTTTTTAGCAGGTATAAAATTAATATTTTTCTTTAACTCGCAGGATTGTCCAAAGGTATGTATGAAATAAAGTTTAAAATACTTTCAATAATATATTTTTCATAAAGCTTTATTTTTAATTTCTTGTAACATACTTAAAAAGGTCTCTTTAAAAACACTAAATTTTCTTTCTTAAACCTTGCTTTAATCTTTTTAAAATAAAAAAGTACTAATCAATATTTATTTTAACTATCAAATGTTTTTAATCAGCTTAATATAATTAAAATAATCAACATCCTGGTGCCAAAAGTACTTAAACAAATTATCTATTAATAAACCTTCCAGAATTCTTTTTCTTTTTTTTTTTCCAACTGAAAATAAGCTTAAACTGATGGCAGTTTGTTTTATGAATAACCTAGCTGTTAACTTATGACACAATTTGTTTTCTGAAGACATCCTTTTCCAGAACTAGCTTTCTTTTGCTTTATTATTATTATTTTTTTCCTTTCTTCATTCATTAAAATGTTGAGAATTTTTAAAATCGGAAGGTGTATAATATGAATATTTAAAATACCAAATCTTGTCAATAGTCTGATTTACTAAATTCTGCATTTACTCCACTTTTATGTAATTAAAACTGTGGCGTAATAAGTGGGGGGGGGGGGGGTCCGCCCCGGCGGCAAAAAAAAAAACAAACATGGTGGCCGGCAGGACACTTGGAAATAATAAAGAGGAAAACTAAAGGACCGAAATGGGGGCAGAATGCTGAAACTTAGAAGAATGGGCGGCAAACTGAAAGACCGCACCGGGCGCCAATAACCCTAGCACTACATTGCTAAAGCAAAAGATCATTATTATGCTCTGATTTTGGCAAAAGCATAATGTGTTTCAATTGCTGTATTCCCAAAACGTCGCAAATCCCTCGATTTTTAGATGGATTTGAGTAGATAAAGCCACTGAACATGGTACACGGCTGAAGTGTTGAAGTTCCCACGTTCGGCGGGCCCCGCCCGCGCGACTGTCGATCCGGAGTTTTGGTCGGTTTCATCAAGATGTACGCGTCAATACACATTAGAACTCCTTAATAAGTCACCCAACCAAGGCACCCCCCCCCCTTAGAAGATATCCCTTGTCTAGGCTTGCCATAACAAACAAGCAAATCCCGCGAATTTTCGAATTGCAAAACGTCGTTTTGCTAAGGCATTCTTTCTGTATCATCTGTAATTATATATGATTAGTAAATAACTGTTATACATTACGAATAATATGTACTAAGAAAGCCGATTAAAAAGAGCAAATCGTTTAGGGGGGGGGGGACTTGCTAGTGTTGCGAAACTATTAAAGACATCGAGAAGAGCAATAATTATATACAGCTGGCGACGAACTGTGGTATAATGATTGTTTGATAATTCGCAACTACATATTTATCAAACGTAGCCACCGATATTTGAGGATTGACAGATGGAATCAGAAATTTTTAGATAACTTGATAAAATTTTGAATTTCCCAAACGTATTTTCTTCCCCCAACTCCTAAGTGAAATGCCGATCGGGCTTCTCGCTTGAGTCAGCAAAAACGAAACATACAAGAGGGGCCTTTTCGGGTTACTCGGCTGTTCGGCTCGCGCAAAAGAAAACAAAGAAAAGGGCAGTAGGAGTATTTCGATCTGAAAGAGTAGAATATTTGAAAAAAGCATTTTAATAAATTACATTTGTGGGAAAGATCGGATTTCATAGACGGTTTTTGTGAAAGGGCCGTTTTCAAGCGAATCTATTTTTATGATGAGATTATTGTACTCAATCGTAACCGTTTTAATTAACGTATTATCGTGATGGGCCGCAAATGGTATGTAGGAAATAAAAAGTGCTGGTTGTTTACTAATAATAATAAAAATGTAAAAGCAGGAGGGCGCATAAAGAAGAGAAATAGGGCCGCCGGGCGCTAAAAAGACGACAAAAGGGCCGCCGGGCGCTAAAAAGATAACAAAAAGGCCGCCGGGCGCTGCGCCCTGCCAAATTAATCTAGAGTCAACACTAGGTATTATCATTCCTCGATAATCATTATATCGAGGAGAGATTATAGTGTATGGAAATACTGCGGGACTGCAAAATTTTACTGTTAGAAGAATTTATCGTTGAATCGAATATCATTATAGCAAGGTTTTACTACCACACCAACTTAGTATTTACCCAACCCAGGAGTCGCGCTGTCGATCGCCAACGTCGCAAACTGCAAAAAGAAAATTAGTTTGGCGAAAATATTGACAATTGCTTTTCTTAATGATGTACAGAAAAATCTAATTTGGCGAGTGAATTTGCGAAATGTTAAAAAGAGCCAGCGCAACCCCTGCCCAAACCAAATCCATTGTAGGAAATTCTCATCCATTTAAAAAAAAAAATCTCACACAGTTTTGAGGAGAGGGCGAGAAAAGGGCGTTCTTTTTTTTTTTTTTTTTTTTTTTTTTCCTGTAACGAAAACCTTGGCATGGTATCCATGTTAAAATATATCCTGCATACATTAAGTTAAAAGTGGTCATTATATTCATATTAATTTTACAATAGGTTCCTTACAACTGAATAACTAAACAATAAGTAATCATACATTAATATATCGCACGGCAGTTTCAACAGAAGAGACTACCTGAAGGTATTTTTATTTAATTAATAAATAGTTGATCTGCAATCCACATCTATATCAGTATAATATGCATTTATATAAATCAAGTATATATATTTTAAAATTCTCTTGTTTAATTTTATTTTATGACATGTCCCTGAAGTAATGACAGAAAAATTTACTGCACATTGCTTCATTATTAAAAAAAAAATATATATGTTTTCCAGCATAGATTTAAAATGGAAATAAACATAAAATGGTAAAACAAGGAAATATATTCAATAAGATATATAAACACACCTTAATTCCTTCTTTAAAATACTTTGATGATTCATCAAGATAGTGCCCACTAACATATAGTATGAAAATCGGTAATAATAAAAAAATTGTGATTTTCATTCTAGAAAACAAAGCACAAAAGAAGAAAATTAGTTAGTATGAAACTGTTTACAAAATTATTGTAATAATTAAGTAACTACTCAAATTTATCTCATAAAAATTAATAGAAAAGAAATAAATCATACTTAGGTGTGGCAGATTATTGAATACCTGAAAAAACAAGGGGAAACGGTTGTTGCTTTTAAGAACAAGACATTAAGTGAGTGAAAAAAGTAATGAACATCAGATAAAATATGATAAAAATGATTAAGGCTGATAAACTACATCACAGATTTTCACGCCGAGATCCAAATCAAAGTGCTCACGAAATCCCGATGGCTTGTAAGAGTTTTTTCGGAAGTTTTTGACTACAACCTCGAGGAAAGTCTTGTACTCCTGTATCTCCATTTAAAGATTATTTTTCTTTTAAATAATAATTTAACAATCACAGAATAACACAACAGAAGTACAAGGAGACAACGAAATTCGCGCACAGCCCAGAATCAAAATAAACATTCATGAAAGTCGCAGTGGAAGTACATTTGCAAAAATTCTAAATTTAAAAAAAAAACAAAAACGAAACTAACATTGTGGTCGTAAAACCATCTTACTGGCTAAATGATATTAATTTTTTTTTTGCCAAGTTAAAAAAATTATTTGAAAATAAGACTTTTTTTCAACTTTTATTTTATATATTACGTAATAATAAATAGCAGTGATTATAATACTTGTTAATTTTACAGTGATTTTTCGTGCGTCTGCGTGAAAACGACAACAACCTTGCGTCTGCGTGCCGAAGAAGTTCCAGAGAAGTGGGACATTTAATTTTCCACCATGTAGATTTTATATATATAAAAAAAAAATTGTGATCGAAGTCTTAAAATTTATTAGATTAATTTTGGTCGAGGAAAGCATGGATAATAAAAGCAGGTAAATCCTGTGTAATAAAAATTAAATAAACTATTTGAAATTTTTAAGGGGCGTGTTTGTTTATTTATTTATTTTGACAATTTCTTATTTATTTGATATTTGTTTTGTAGGTACTTTTTTAGGTGTATAAAGCAGTATACCATACTCGTTTGCAAACTGCATATATATATATATATATCAATAAAATTAAGCAATTTTTGATAATTGCTTTGTGTGCACTTCTCTCATTTGGCATTTTGTTTATAATACAGAAAATATTGAACACGAAATAAACAGACTTATTTAAATATATCCTAATTGTATGTCTAGAATTACAAAGATCAGGTAGTCAGCAGTGACATTTTGCTCTTTTTATGATAAGAATTAATTTTTTCTTTCCCCTCCCCCTAGTAATAGTAGTAATTTTACGTTTTAGGTACCACTGGTCTCAAAATAAGGTTGTCACACCAAGTGCACCACCATTATCTGCACTTTATGAAACACCATCCCACATTTTTAATGAGGCAGAATATAACTGTAGTTCATATTTTAAAAATGAAGAGTCCAATTCAAGATGCAACGAGAAGGCTTTTAATGGTAAGCTCATATAACTTTTTATTTGCTGTTAATATAATATCTGTAAATGGGTGATGTATATAATTGAACATGAAGGATATAGTGATATTTTTAATCATGGTGTAAAAATATATATGTTTAATATTTCAAAATATGATTTCTCTCACCGAGTGATATTGGGAGGCTAGAGACCTACTGGATTAATGGACTATGTTGCAGCATTTTATTTATTTTTTTTATTTTTTCTTGTTTGTTGTAATCTGCCATTAAAAAAAAAAAATCAAATACCTTCATCCATCAAGTGTGTTCCTGCAGTTTATTTTAAGAGTAAATTTTGCTGGCACATGCATGGCGAGAACCCATAAAGTGGAAAAGGTAGAATTTGTTACAAAAGGCTTGATTATTAACATCGAGTTAACAAAAATCCAAATTTCAGGGCAGGCCTCTATTGCCCAACCCTGGCTATGTTCCTGAAATTTTGCATGCATTTTTGTATCGCATTCCTACTTGATTATTTCTGATTTTTCAAAAACAGCTATACACAAATCTGCAAAAATAATATGCACGATTATTAGGTATGTTAATAAGTTTCATTTAGTTAAAGAGCTTTTTTAATATTAAAAAAAATAGCTAAATATTTATATTATATGTAAATAAATTATTTTTCATTATATGTCATTAACTTAGTACTACTGAGTATTTCATATTCAACTAAGATGATTTATTGATGATGAGGCTACAGCTAAATTTTACTTGTTCACTTTATTTATTAAGATAGGGTATAAAATGCAAATGGAAAATTATAGCGTGTAACTGATATAAAACATAAAATTTTATTAGCTTTTTTTTTTTTGTTGTTGTTGTTTGAAAATCAAAATTGATTTAAAATTTGTCTTCCATCATTTAGTTAAGTGCTTGCAAAAATACTAAAAAAAACTTATTGTTTTAATCAGTTAATGAATCAACTGTAAATAAGTTTGAAGTATAAAATTCATATGTTTCATATTATTATTTAAATAAAACTATGGATACTGGAATAATCAGAGAAAAAAAAGTGCAGTTTCTTTTTCCACAAAATGTATAATTATTATTATAGTAACTTTAATAAGGACTTCACGGAAATTAATGAAAGATCTACTTAGAAAACATATTATTATTAATAAAAATTTGGTTTTAAATGTGTTATAACTATCTGTCAAACATATTTCTTCTTAAAATTTAAAATGCATCAATTTGTAATATAAATATATACAGTTTAAAACTATTTATGTATTACCCTTTCACATATTTTAATTGTTTAAATATTTACTTATAGTCACTGTAAAAATATTTTGATTGTGTGTGTTTATGGTTCATACATTCTTATAAAAAATGTATGGAGAATACAATCGTATTATAATATGCATTATGCATTATATGCATTATTAAACTTCAAATGCAGTTTGTCCTTTTTTAGATATTTGTTTCTATAATGTTTAATTCCATGTATAGAATCATTTATCAATTTCAACGCTGAACTTTGGGCTAAGATGAGTATATAGCTTTGGCATATGTATTTTTTTCTCTTTCTTTTTTTTTTTTCTCTTCTTTTTTTTTTTTAAAGGGAGGTTGTCATAAGCCTTGCCATTGAACACAGGATTTACTACAAGTTTGCTCCCATTGTTATGAAGCAGTTGGGTAGATACCTCTTTTTTGCCTAGTTTCTGGCATTTGTGCTAGTATACCTAAATGAGACATGCGCGGGTTAAACCCAACCCAAGTAAATGACTTTTTAAAATATTGAAGTATTTTGATTTTTTAAAATAACCGAACACATTTATCTAATTAGGACTAAAACCATCTTTTCCTGTGTTTTATATTTGCCGCCAATCGTTTGCAATTACTGAATTATTCTTAGAATAATACTCACAGAATTTAATTTACTCTTCATTTCAGTTATATATTGATAACTACCTCGAAACATACTATTATTAATCTGCATATAATTTCTGTCACGGTTTTAATAAACTTAAAATTTTTGCTCATGAAAATTTCCTTTTAAAAGTTTGTCATATGTCATATTTTAAGTTATTAGTGATCTCACACCATGGCTGAGTGGATGAAGCCTTGGACCAAGGGCGGATTAAAGGGGGGGCGGAGGGGGTGACTGCCCCCCCCCGAGAAAAAAGAAATTAATGTAAAATATCCTATTTTACTTCCATAAAATGGATGTATATGTCAATCTTCTAACTAACCGCCCCCCCCCCCCGACAAAATTCCAATAATCCGCCACTGCCCTGGACATGGTAGACAGCTGAAGTGAAGGTCTCGCGTTTGGGCCTGCCGCTCGGCTGTCGATCTAATGGTCTGGAGTTTTTGTCCTCCAGATGTATTGTGAGCACGTGTTCGAAAGATATAAAAAGTCCTCCGACCAAACCAAGCACTCCCCCCCCCCTCATCCGTTAGCAGATGCCCTCCGTGTAGGCGTACCACAACACTAAACAGTACGCAATTAAATTATTAGTTTAATAAGTTATTTTACATCGTTTATTTTTAATTATTATTTACCTTAAAGTAAAGGTAAAATTCTTTCAATTTTAATAGTTTTGTGGTAAGTGACGAAACAAATGAAGAATCATGATTTTTTACTTCCTTGTACGTAGTATAAGGAAGTAATGTGATCCCGAAAAATTTTGGGGGCCAAATTTCGACATAAAAACCGATTTTGACTACCTCTAAATTTAATTAAAAAATTTTTTTCGATGCATCTCATCGTAGGCTAGCATGCACGATCCTATTAACGCGTCTGCAACTCATTTTGACCAGTGGCGAGTCTACTGTGGCCAGTTTTTCCATGCCGTCTGTACGTACGTACGTACGTATGTATGTAACTCGCATATCTCAAAAACTAATGGTCGTAGAATGTTGAGATTTGATATTTAGGATTGTTCTATGATCTAGTTGTGCACCTCCCCTTTTGGTGGCAATCGAATGGATAGTTTATGTACAGGACCGCCCAAAAGATTCGAAATACATTACGCTCTATGGGCCGAAATTCATTAAACTCGCCTAACTCAAAAGCTATTAGGCGTAGAATGTCGAAACTTCATATTTTGGATAGTTGTAACATCTAGTTGTGCACCTCCCCTTTTGGTTCCATTCGACTGGATAGTTTATCTACAGGACTGCCCAAAACATTCGAAATACATTGCACTCAATGGGCCGAAATTCATTAAACTTGCATATCTCAAAAACTGTTAGGCGTTGAATGTTGAAACTTTATATTTAGGATTGTTGTAACATCTAGTTGTGCACCTTCCCTTTCGGTTCCATTCGACTGAATAGTTTATCTACAGGACCGCCCAAAAGATTCGAAATACATTACGCTCTATGGGCCGAAATTCATCAAAGCGTTTTTTAGAGGTATTGGGCTATTTCAAACGACTCAGAAGTGATATATGCTGTAAAGAGTTAGAAAATGAATTTCTCCATTAAAAAAAGTGTCTTTTTCATTTATAGTTCTGCTACAGGAACACTCAAAAGATTTCCAATACATTACGGTCAATAGCAATTTTAGGGGCATTCATCCATTTCAAGCACAATACCGTCCTACCACATAAGTTAGGTGATGGTCCGACCACGGTCACGTGCCTCACTCAAGAACTATGCCAAAAGTCGCCAAGCTTGGCGACTTTTGGTGTATGTGTGTGCATATTTAACTCTCAAATCTCAAAAACTATTATGAAATTTCATATATAAGAATGTTGTAATATCTAGTTGTGCATCTCGATTTTTGGTTCCAATCTACTGGAGAGTTTATTTACAGGACCACCGAAAAGAATTTCAGTACCTTAATGTCTATGGACATCTTCAATATAATACAACTGTAGACAGTCATTGTTTGGTACATGCCCAAAATCTCGCCGTCTGTCCTCGACCTTGGCGAGTTTTGGCGAAATATCGCCAAATTTGGCGATAGTCAGTCATTTGGTCCATGCCCAAAGTATCGCCATTTGTTATCGTTCTTGGCGAGTTTTGGCGGAATATCGCCAAATTTGGCGATAATCTGTCATTGTTTGGTTCATGCTTAAAATCTCGCCAAATGTCGTCGACATTGACGAGTTTCGCCGAAATATCGCCAAATTTGGCGCCAAAAATTATTTCCTATTTTGTATAACTCTAAAACTTTAACCCGTAGATTTTTTAACTTTGTATTTAGAACTATTGTAATATCTAACTGTTTTCAATATCTTTTTTGACAGCAATCGACTGAGAATATATTTACATGGTGAGCCAAATGACTTTGAATACATTGAGGTGTATAGATGCATTCAATTCATTGAAAGTCTGTGGTCAATGACTACTTTGGCTATCCCCAAAATCTCTCTGACTATCTCAAGTTTGTCGGCTTTTGGTGAAATATCGCCAAATAAAGTGTCAGAAGGAAATCTTTCAAATTGAACTCAGCTTGGCGATATCGAAATATTTGGCTAGAAATCGCTAAACCTAACTATTATTGATATTTTATCTCTTTCAAACAAATAAATTTAGAGGAAGTGCATCGAAAATATTTTTGATCTAATGGACGTGCAAGGAAGTCATGTGTTGGACACATCAGATTTTTTTTTTTTTTTTTTTTTAGTTCAGTGAGAAATCCCTGACGTATAGATAAGCATAGACAACTGGTTATTTTAACAGTTAAACTAGGGAAAAAGCAGTTATTCATTATATCAAGTTATTAATTTGACATCATAGTAGTAATTCATTGTTCATTATTATTATTTTTTTTTACAATGGCTAGCCTTTGCCTTGGAGACATAGGCCACTATTAAGGCCGGAGTTGTTGGTCTCTTTATTATGGGGGCACCTAGTAGGTGGACCAACGTCGCGCCCTATGAAGGGACGGACACAATGGCAGCCACGCGCAGTCGGGGATCGAAACCCAACCGCTGAAAGTTGAACCTGAAACCGTATAGTACGGTGCGTTACCCACCATAGAAACTAGTCGGTAAACTAATTTCTATTATTAGCTTTCATTGTTCGAGTGGACACTGAATATAGTTGATGGCTGAAGTTATGAAAGTCCAGGGTTCTTGATTGTCGCTCGGCCGTCCATCCAACAGTCTGAAGTTTTGGACTGTTTTCTCCAATGTAACGTTACTACATGTTAGAGCCCTTTAAAAAGACTCCGTCCAAGTCACCACCCCTGCTAGGCAGATACCTCTCGTGTAATTTGCTTTAACAAGATACACAATACATACAGTTTTCATAGTTAAAAATTTGTGTAAAGTTTTAGGTGCAATACCAGAGAGCCAGTTTATTGCCTTTAAAAAATTATCATTTTCAGTAGCTTTACTAGTACTACAGCATATTCATTTTCATTTCTTTTAATAATCGTTAGGTTCACTCATAATTGTTAGTTTTAAGTGGGAGAGAAGAACTTTTTTGTGCTGAAAGCACTTCTGCTTTAAGAATTAACTTATCAAAACTTAACATACTGCTCCCCATAAAAAGCAGTTTTTTAAAACTTGTATCGGAATAAACTATTTGAAATAAAAATGATAAGTTTTTTTTTGCCTGACTCGTACTTCTGAGCACGTGCTTCTTATGCGATCAATCTGTTCAATCTCCTCGGAAAGCGCATGCAATGGTCACTGACTAGAATCGAATTGATGACGATTGGTAGTCTGTAAATCTGACATTGCTATTCTAAATGCCTGATGGGAGTTTTCTAAATCCCTCTCCCCCCCCCCCCCGAAATCTGCAACACTTATTCATGAAATTTTTTCCCTCAATGTACTATTTTTTGACAATTGCCATCAGGAAGAATGTTTAATCAGGAGTTGATCCTGGTCGAGCATAGAATCGTGGGAATCCAGGAACGAAGTATCGTGTCGTGTATTCTCATATCATGTTGTTATGAATTGGCCACAGCATGGAATGTGGTGATCTGACACCAGTAGACTTCTTTCTTTTGGAGTTTTCTGAAAGGTAAAGTGTATTCTGATGATTCCACAGACCATTCTGGAGCTATAGGATGAAATAAAACGCAGCATTAATGAAGTTAATTCGCAATTATGCGAAAATGTTATTGAAAATTTGATCAAGACAGTGAACGTTTTCAAACAGAGCCGAGGCGGCCATTTGTCAGATATTACGATCCACGCGTAACGGCCACATTTTTTTATATTAAAACAAAAAAAGTTCGTATTTTTAACTGAATAATACGTTTATTAATAAATTTAAATTTCGGGTCATTTTGAGACATCTTTTTAAAAGCTCCCCACCTAGGCCTAGATACTAAACGTAGTAGATGACTCAAGTGTGAAGATCCCACGTTCGGACCTGCCACGCAGCTGTCGATCTAACGGTATGGAGTTTTGGGCGTTTTTTTTTCTTCTTTTTTTCAAAACGTGACGTGAATACGCGTTAGAATCCACGAAAAAATCGTCTGCTTAAGGCATTTCCCACCCGAATGTAGGCACATACCCCTTGTGTAAGTTTGCCTCAAGCATTACACACACAGATACAGAAAAAAAAAAAATGTTTCTAAAATAAAGTGTCATTAAGTTAAAGAACTAAAATTTTTTCTCAATAAACAATCCTCTTAAAAGAATTTTTTAGTCTTAAAAAAATACTCAGATAAGATATTTTGTATTTTTAGTGGCTCCAAATATTTGACGTCTTATCGAACGCCCCCCTCTCTTCCTTCACCTTCCGTCGTGATTTTTTATTTTTTTTTTTAATAACCCCTCAAACTAAAATTTGTGTCATAAGAATTGCTCGAGATGATAAATTCTGCTACATCATAGTTTATCATATCAAAATAAATTCGCAATTTGTGCGATTCTAACTAGCACAAAAGACTACCTGAACGTTTTTTCCCCTCCACATTACGGATACTGCAAAAAAATTCGTCAACTATTCTTTAGAAATTCGATAAGTAAAATTAATTTTGATTTTTTTTTTTTTTAATAATGCTGATGAACTAGAACAAACATGCATTTGCGCACAATGCAAAGCTTTCACCCTGTTTCAAAATCAAGAATATAAAACGTAATATCAGCCTGAAATAACAAAAAGCATACTGCATTATACTTCGAGTAAAATTTTTGTGTTATAGTGAGAAAATAAAGAGTAGAAAGTTGCTCAACTTCTTCAGACTCAACGTAAATTTGATTATTCTAGTTAAAGAAAAATTGAAAATGTATTTTGACATAGTTAGCCCTAAACGAAAAGTAACTTTTGGCTTTTAAATTCAAAGCCAAATTGTCTATCTCTACTTCAGTGATAAAGGATTAATATTTCCGTTAAGTTCCATCAGTTAAAATTAAAGGATATCTTGCAAATTCTCTTCGAGTAATATCTACTAGGAAAATACTAAAATTAATCTACTATAAAGATTTACATAGAAAATACGACTAGCACTCAAATATTGAGTAACTTTAGAACAGAGGCATGGGAGACAATATTAATTCTGTTATATAAAACAACTAGCCGCCTCCGGCGACCAGTTAGTTCGCCATTTTAATAAATGTTGTTCGGAGAAAATCCTGTTCCTCACCGGCTTCCTTGGCACTGAAACTTCTTAGATTCTGAATGGAATTTAAAATTAAAATAGTTACAAACAGGAGCAGCCCTATGGTAAGTGTCGCCCCCTGCTTATATAAAAAAGACGCCCCCTTTTATGCTCTACTTAGTTTTTGAGTTCGATATGAAGCACCTTCGAAGCCAGCGCCCAGATGCAATGCGTACTGTGTCGGGCCGCCCCAGGTTACAAAAATAAGATGGTTAAATGATAATAACTAACAAAAAGGAGCAAATTATTTTCGTCCTATATTAATTCTGAAGAGCTTCTGGATATATTGGCCTTTATCAAAAAACGGAAAGGAAAAAAAAAGTAAGAAAATCTGAAACACTTTCAGATTTTAAAAAAGCACTAAAGCGCTATATATTAAAAGCTTATTATAATCCACGAGTCTTCCCTATTTTCTTCCCTTATTCCATTAAGGAAAGTTGGAAAGTATATCATTATTCATGAGTGTGATTAAACAAAATTAAAATTGATATTTCTAACATCCTTTTTCTGGATGTAATACATTAGAAATAGATGAGAAAACGCTGCGCAGAAAAATGCACAATTCGAACTGAGTGAAATTTTCTCAAAAACTTATTCAGGTGTATTCATAATCGAAGTAGCAGACGATAATTGCGCAAGCGTTAGGATCACATCTCCTCAAACTCGAACATCAACCATTTTATTTTTCGCCAAATTAAAAAGTTGCACATTTTAGTCTTGGAAAATTTCCAAATCTTATTTTTCTTTTGAGTGTAAAACATTTCATTCCTGCTCAAATTTCACATGCGCACGATATTTTAATTATAAAACAACCTTACAAATAATCTAAACAAAAAAACCGTTATTCTTTTATTTTTACTTCAAGAGTCTGAATCATTTAATAAACTTGCCAAATATGGCAACCTATGTATGCTATATTCTCTCTTTTTTTCCACTGCGGGGTTACAATTGTGAAATTGCGGAGCAAAAATTAGCCTTTTGCGACATATTTTTTATCGATATATCCTAAAATAATTCGAATTTTGAAAAAATCGCTTCGAGGTATGTTTGGACCCCCCCTGGAGAATTTCCATACAAGATTTGGTAGGTCTATAATCACCCGTTTCGAAGCTACGCAAGTCACAGACAAACTAACTAACTAACCAACCAACTAGCTGACATATTACAGTTTGTTTTATTTATATAGATTGCTCATTAGTTTTTCTTTCAAATGCGTTGGAGTTATTTCACTAAAATATTTTACAAACGAGAATCATTTAAAGTTAATGCGGTTGTTATATCACGTGTTATAACACTACGCAGAAACTGAAGAGAATACGAGAAAATTTTGTGCAATAGAAGCATAAACACTAACATGAAAAGTATTGATATCTTTTTATCTTTAAGAAGATAATTCGTTAGAAAAGTACTTCATAAAAACTGGCATTTTTTTAATTAGCAGACTTGCCAACAAGACAGCTAGAGGTTTCTGGCAGTACCTAGCTGATTGTCTGAACAATTCCCGTTTCTTTACAGAATGCAATTTTATTTTATTTATTTATTTTTTTTTAATACAGGGTTCTCCCTAAAAAGTCCTTAAATTTCAAAATCAGTTAGGGGCTTCCAAGCTCTTTATTCCTCTCCTTGTGTAAGAAACCCTAAAAAAAGAACCATTTCTCTTTTAATAGCCCTTAAAATAATTCTACGTATAAAGACTTTTCGTTAACCCGTAAAGCTGAATCATTTCGTAATTAAAAAAACCAAATATAGTTTGCCGTTCAGCTGAAGAACGGAAATTAAAATTGAATGAAATTCGTGAAAAAAATTATGAAATGGTCAAAGAACTGAAGAGCAGTGATTAGAATTTTATTGCTTCTTTATGGCTTGCACTGTTAACATTTACAGTAATTGAAATATTTTTAAAAATTCCCCTCATTTTCTTGCTCATTGTAAGTTTTTTCTTTTAAAGTTCACGGGGTATTATTTTCTTTTTGAAATTAGTGTAAGAAAACTTATTCCCACATTGGATTTTAAAGGTGCATCTTAACTTTAAAATGCAGAATAATTTACACCTTTTTCATTTATAATACTAAACTCAAAATGAAATATAATTACCATGGGCGCCGGCAGAATATTTCCCAGGGGGGGGGGGCAAAGACTACTCCAGAAGGGGGAGCAAAGACTACTCAAGAGGGGGCAAAAACTACTACAACGTTTGGTTACCATGTTGGAAATAGCAAAAAAGCAAGGGAAAACACTGCATACAAAAATCCAGGGGGGGGGTGGGGGTGGGTACCGCCCCCTTGCCCTATGCTGCCGGCGCCCATGATAATTACAAAGTAAATTACTTAGTTTTATTTTTCTTCTTCTTTAAAATAGTTGTTAGTTTGATATTTCGACAATCATTACACGATGTTTTTCTCAACAGTAAAATTGTGGAATATTTACAGCCTTAAGGTCCTTAAATTTTGTCAGTTGACTAGAGTGGGAATCCTTTTATATTCTAAACCATTTAAAGAAGTCCCTTTTTACGTATTTAAATAAATAAAGCAATCAATTTAAATTACTGCTGTAACAAATTCTGAAAATGAAAATGCATCATTAAAAATTTTCAAACCTAAACTACATGAGGATTACAAATGAATATTCCAACTTTGAGGTGCAATAATTATAAAATGGCAGAAGATACACGAATTTTAGGACAAAGAAATAGACAACAACATTGTACAGTAACATAACGTCATTAATATTCGACGTGATCACGAACAGGATTCGTCCCACATTCCCCCCCCCCCCCCCACCTCCACCCAAGCATGTTTGAGGTTACAGTTTCGATGGCTGCAGTTATTCTCGTTTTCCGTTCAACAATGTTAGCTGGTAGAGGCGGCGGAAAACAAACAAAATATTACTCTTTTATGTAGTCCCAAAGAAAATAATGGAAGGGAGTTATTGAGGGCTTGATGAAAAGCACACTCTTAAAAATTACCTCTTCAATTCATGGAAATTTTACTGTCAGCAGTAATGCCGGAATATCTGCGTTATTTGACGAACCTCCGTTTCTTTTTTTCTCTTGTCAATTGAAGTAATTTCTTAAGATTCAACAGTATTTTCCCTCTTCTTCAGAATTTCGGGAAGAATTCACGAAAATATAACGTTTCCTGGGAGTACGGAAATTATTCTTTGAAAAATGAGGAATAGATTAGTGTATAAAGACACACTCTGTATAATTATTTTTTCAATCCAAGTAAATTTTTTCTGGCAGTAGTGCTGCCAGAATATATAGTTATTTGACGAATATCGATTTTCTCCTGTCAATTGAAAAAACTTCAGATTCAACGAATTTTTTTCCTCCTTTAGAAAAATTCACGGAAATATTACGAAATTATTCGTTGAAAAATGAGGGATAAATTTTTGTATACAAACAAGTTATTCTGAGAGTGCATCATCGCATCTTAATATAATTTATAAAAACAGCAGTCTCGCAAAGCTTTGTCTCGTCTCGCAAAAATCCCTATATCGCAATGTTCAAAATGTTTGTTCCGTCTCTCAAAAATGCTGTAAACCTCTGTCTCGTCTCACATCCATCCCTATTCGCCTCACCCCCCACCCCTGAAATATAATAAAATAAATAAAATTTAAAGAATTAATAATGAAACTTCTCAGCTTTTGACTCAAAACAATATGTGAAATTGAACGGCAATTTGTATTGCTTAGAAAATATAGTCTTTCGATGTTGTGGTATTCATTTGTAATCAATCACCGTGGGCCCACCACCCAGACAGCACATAAGCTTAAATCAAGCTTGACATTTGGCTTGGCAATGCAAGCTTGGCTTAAGCTGGATTTTAGCTTTCAAAGTGCGCAGTGATGGTGCCATCTGTGAAAGAGAATGGACATTAATTATCTAGGGTCTTCAAATTTGCTGGAAGTTCGTAAAAGATGTGTTTTATTTTATTGCCAGTGCCATATTAGCGGCAGGGCAAACGGGGCAACTGCCCAGGGCCTACAGATTTTAGGGCCCAAAAATCTTACATCTTACACTTTTGTAATTTTAAAATAAGATTACAAAGGATAAAAAAAATTCAGAAGTTAAATAATTTTTTTAATTATAAAGTATGAACAATGAAAATAATTCAAATTTACATTTGTATAAATTAATTTAAACTTATTTTTAATTTTTCGAAATGCTCTATATCGATATAGCATACCAATATGTAGGAAAATAACCACATTTGTAAAGAGAATTTTTAGCGTTAAAAAATAGCAAAATTTTTCAATTATTTGTTATTTTAAGAAATATTTACAAAAATGACTAGTGTTTGTATTCCATACATGTTAGCAACTGTGATATAGCATTTCGAAGTAACGTTTAACTATCTGTTTCTTTGATTTCAGATTACTTAACACAAAATTTGTGTTAAGTAATTAAAACCCATTCTATATTTCCAAATATGGAAATTCTTCAAAATAAAATACAATTATACTACGAAATTGATTTCAAGATCAGTCGTTTGTCTCGATTTTGGCCAGCAGTATTGCTCAACGATGAGTGTTGCGATATTGAAAGTTTTAAAACGTGTCCTGCCTTTAAGTTTATATTATGATTATTTCCCTATTAGTAGAGTCTATAAATCACACATAACATTATTTAAATTTTGATTCATCCCATGGAAAAATAAAAGAAACTTATCAGCATCGCCCATACTTATCGATCTGGCGTGACAACAGTCACTTCAAACTTTAGTCATAGCTGCCCGAGGTAATAATGGCCGAGCGGTTAGCACGCGTTTCTTCCAGCCTAAAGTTCCCGGGATCGAACCCAGCCGTCGACGTTAGATGAAACAGATTAAAATAACTTAAAATTTCAGCATAGAGGGGAAGAATGCGCGGAAAAATAAAGTATGTGGGGCGCGTTCGCCAGCGGGCGCCCCATGTATTTAGAAAAAAAAATTTTAGGAAAATTTTTTAAGCTTGATTCAAGCTTAATGCAAGCTGGGCAAGTGTAAAAAGGGATGGACGCGAGACGAAAAATTGGCGTCTCGCGTTTCGCAAAACAGCCGAAAAGCTCGTCTCGTCTCGCAAAAATCCCTATATCATAATGTTAAAAATGTTTGTCTCGTCTCGCAAAAAAACTGTAAATCTCTGTCTCGTCTCGCAAAAAGTCGTCTCGCGTCCATCCCTAATGTAAACTAGAACACTTGATTCAAGCTTGCATTAAGCTTACACGCTTGAAATTTTCAAGCTTAATTCAAACTTATTGACTTGATAAATCAAGCTTGCTGCAAGTTTGCTGTGCTGTCTAGGCATAGCCGAATGGATAAGACACTCAAAATGGTAGACGGCTGAAGTGTGAAGGTTCCGGGTTCGGCCCTGTCGCATCTGGAGTTTTGGTCGGTTTTCTCTAGATGAAACGTGGATACGCGTTAGAATTTATTAGAAAGTCCACCAACCAAGGTACCCCTCTGTCAGGAGTGCCTAAACCATTTAACGCGCAGTGTTCCCGCTCTGGGAACACCAAACTCTGACGTTTTGACTGTTGCCAGTCACGAAGAATAGAATTTATTTATAAAAAATAGTTGCAGGTGACATAGCTCCACGAGAATCCTTTACTTTTTAGCACGTTATTTCCCGTAAAAAAATTGTCACGATTATTTTTAACAGTACTGACATCTGCTGAAAAATGGAAGAATGCGAGAACAGCTGGATAGATTGCCCAATGCTGGAAAAAGGGCAGCCGTTGCCATCGCTCGACTTAACTACCAGCAAGATTCGTCCGCCATCTTGCTGGTAGTTAAGTCGAGCGATGGCAACGGCCGCCCTTTTTTTCAGCATTGGGAAAGGGTTGCGCCTCAAAGGGTTAATACACACAGCAGCAACAAATCACCCTGTAGATTGGAATGAAGTCAGATCTATTTCTCTGGCTCCTCATCCCTGATAAAAATTTCTCTGTGTTTATTTCCCCGAGCTTTTGTTTTCTCCCTCCTCCCAGTTTTCTTTTCCATCAGCCACTTCTCATTTGGCTTATACCTAATATTCTCTCATTCGTTCACTTTTCTACCTTCCCCGTTAGCTAAATATACAGCCCGGTTGCTTCTCTCGCTCACATATCTCTCGCTGCAACCACCACGTGAAGAGATGGCTCTCTTTCAGATCTTGAAACGTGGCTGGAAGGCCACCAACGTTCTTCGGCTCCCCTGTATATAGCGAAGACATCTTAAAAGACACTACAAGAACCCTTCAGCGATAAATGCTTCGGGATGAAGTGGGTGATGGTATTGTGCTCTTCATAAATTAAAATTATCGTTGTGACGAAGAAAGACGAGAAAATATCAGTGGAGTTCTTTTTTGATTTGATTTGAAGTGCCCCCCCTTTTTTTTAACAAAGCAGATTTATTTATTTTTTTTTAAATATTGGAATTCAGTTTTTCAATGAAGTGTTGATAAGAATTTTGAGTTACAGAAAGTGCATTGCGCTAATACAGAACAGTGCATCTGCGCGAAATTATAAAGGCATTAGAGCTCTCATAACGTGATATTTTTTAAGAGCGAAACAAGAAAATGCTGACTACAGGAGGAATAGTTATCAATGATGTGCCTTTTTGAGAAATGCGACTGTTTTATGAGCTCATAATAGCTAATGACTGAGACAACTAATTTTAGTTCTGTCATTTCTCAGTGGATCGGTTTTAATGCATCGACTAGCATTAAGTAAAATCTTTTACATATGAGACAATCCCTCTTAAAAATCTTCTTGGCTTTTCGACTTCATTTGACACTTTCTTCTGTGCAAATTAAAAAAGCCATGTGGAGCAATTTTTGAATATGTGTACTTTAAGTAACTTTATGAATCCGTATTAAAGTTGTAGTTACTCTGTTAAAATGCTTATTAGAATTAAATTCGCATTTCGTCGTAAGACCTTATTATGACTTTATGTCATATTTATGAAGAAACTTGCTGAAATATCGAAGCTCTTTCTTAAGCAACCTTTGTTCGTTGGACATTACTCGTGGATGATCGATTAGGGAAGAAAAGTTTTTTGTAGAAATATTTTACTTAATTAGGAGTAAATATAAAAATTTTGACTGCTTATAATGGAGCCATTAGGCATTGTAATTTATATAACACGATTTAAAACAAGATAGATGTTGCATAATTAATAAACTGACTTTTTTGTTTCTAATAGTAAGTACTTTTCCCGATTTCAGATATATTTTATTTATTTATTATTATTTCTCCAGCATATGTTAATGTAAAAAGAATCTGCTATTCGTGTGGAAGTTATTAATAGGATTCAATATATTGAAATTTAAAAAAAATTAAACTGTTTGAATAGCTATAAAGTAACGCTTTTACAGGAAATCAAATTCAAACTTCTACTAAAAATATAAAATAAAAATATAGAAAATATTTTTGAGAAACTTGACTTAAACAACTCATGGATACGCTTCCGAATGAAGAATTCATTCGCAAATCTTCCTATCGTCGCTCTTTCACACCAAGTCGAGCATCTGGCTGTTACAAGCGCCACGCTTGTCGAGGTAAGACCTAATTTTAAAATTCTGCCATTACTGAGTTTATCTTGCTAATGGTGTTAAAACTGTCTTGTTTGTGCCTAATTTTTTTCTAATCTGCCACTGAATTACGTTAGCGGGTATTCAATAGAACCTAGTACTTTTTGAACGCAATATTGCACGCTCTAAAATAAATTTTGTGATTTACTGGATTCATAGTAGACCAAACATTTTTCTTTTCTCAAATGGCGGGCAATTTTTAATATGCATACTTATGTTCAATATGTATACTTGGTTAAAACCAAGTTTAAAATCGAACCAGAGCCAAAGTCCTAAAAAGTGGTGCGCTAACCACCATACAGTATGGGCGACATTATTTCAAAATTAAATCATCACAAATATTGTATTAACTTTTAATCAATATTGCAATTCAATTGAGATGTTTCACCAGTAAGTTATCTCCTTAAAAAGGCAACACTTTGAAAATGGTACTGTTAGTTCAAAAATTTAAAGTTCCAATATTTTTTAACATAAAAATTTCATAATAGATTAATCTTTTAAATTAAATTTTTGATGCAAGATTTAAAAATATAAATATTTATTATCGTAATGCCTAGGAAGTTTAACAGGAACTTTCATAAGTAACATCGAGATCAACAACAGAAAACATCTTTCATAATTTTCTTGGAATGTGCGAAAATTAAAAATTGTGTAATGGTTTAGATGTTAAATTACGATTTGTTGTATAAATCATTCTAATTTCTGTTTTTGAGAGATATTTAATTAAACATATGTAGTTTTCTTATTTTAGTCTCACCTGTCACAATAGTGAGGACCAAAACGCTTTTAAAATTTTTTTTTAAACCTATATTTTTAATTCTTTGTACAAAATTAAGGATGTACAGTGAAATCCCTATTTGACGTCTTTCAAGGAATCGAAAAGAAATAAAGTTATGTGCGGAAAATCGCTAATTCGGAGTAGAGAAAAACGAAGTGCTGACAGTGAATTAAAGCGTAATTTAGGTTTTTATTTATTCCTCTCTAGAATGTAAACGTTAGTTTTTTCATTTTTTTAAAGGAATGAGTTATTTACTTCGTCACTTGCTTTTATCATCTGCATCACAAATTTCATTTTCAATGGAATTTTTTGAAAAAAAAAATCTTGATTTTCAAAGCTTGAGCGGAGCGCTTTCATTTTTTTAACTGCTTATATCGTTTGAATCGATGAGGGAATTATATGTCCTAGCTAGTTTCCGTTTCAATCATCATACAAGCTGTCTGATTCCGGGAAAAGCGTTAAATGTGGGAAATGCATCGCTATTACCGGGATTTTTAAAGAATATTTTAAGCATAGAAAATATTCGGGACAGTTGAAAAATGACGTTATAGGCGGGATAATGTTAAATCGTATTTTTACTTTCCGAACATGTACCATGTAAGGAAAGTATTGTAATCATGAAAAAATTCGACTTCGAGATTTTGGTGTTTTTACACGTTTTGAGGTCTTCTGAATCCATTTATGCTATTTTTACGAGATGTATGTATGTATGTGTGTATGTGTGTGTGTATGTGTGTTTGTGTGTATGTGAGTGAACACGATAGCTCCTGAACGGAGCATTCGATTGAGCTCAAATTGGATATATATGTCATAAACCACCGTCGCAAGACCGGTATTGATTTGGGTGTGTATAGGACTTACAGTTTTTCTACAGGGCTACGACAAAGATTTCTCTTACATTATGGCCTATGGGGGGAAATTCTTGAAAGTGCGCTAGCGTTTAAACGGTATATTCGATTGAGCTCAAATTGGGTATATATGTTATAAACCACTATCTTAAGACCCATATTAATTTGGATGTGTATAGGACTTAGTTTTTCTACAGGGCTACGACAAAGATTTCTTTTACATTATGGCCTATGGGGGAATTTCTTGAAAGTGCGCTAGCGTTTAAACGGTAGATTCGATTGAGCTCAAATTGGGTATATATGTTATAAACCACCGTTGCAAGACCGGTATTGATTTTGGTGTGTATAGCACTTATAGTTTTTCTACAGGACTACGACAAAGATTTCTTTTACATGCTGGGCTATGGGGGGAAATTCTTAAAAGTGCGCTAGCGTTTAAACGGTACCTTCGATTGAGCAGTAAATGGGTATATATGTTATAAATCACCATCTTAAGACCGGTATTGATTTTGGTGTGCATAAGACTTATAGTTTTTCTACAGGACTACGACAAAAATTTCTTTTATATTATGGAATAATGGCATATGGGGAGAAATTCTTGAAAGTGCGCAAGCGTTTAAATGGTGCATTCGATTGAGTTTCAATTTGGTATATATGTTTGAATTATTCATCGATTAAAATTTATTTAAATGCTTGGTAATGATCTTAATCGTAAGTGTTCGGAAAGTCGAGTGGAGTCACTCCAGATTTTTGTGTATTACGATCGCGAAAAATTTTTGTATTAAAATTTTGACGATTCCTAAATTTACTTTGACAAGTTTTTGCTTGACTTCTCAACGTGCGTTTGGTATATATGTCCCTCCTTTGATGCATCTAGTATCATTTCATCCAGTATATTTTACCAACTCTGGATCCATTTTGAATTGTTTTGTAGAGACGTGTGTACATAACTCGCATTAACTCAAAAGCGATTAGCCATAGAATGTTGAAATTTTGTATTTATTAGGATTATTTTATCATCTTATTGTGCAACTGCTTTTGGTTGCAATCGACTGGGTAGTTTGTTTACAGAGTCAGCCTAAATACTTTTAACATTACGGATATCTTCAATGCATTAAAGCCTACGATAAATCATTGTTTGTTCCATGCCCAAAATCATGCCAACTTTCGTCAAATTTGGCTTCAAAAACAAAATAAAATACAAAATTATATAGAAAAAGAACCGAATTTTATATGCTATCGATCAAAATTTCCAAGAGATTAAATAAATACAAAATTTAAATTTTTATACGGCTGCTGTACAAAAAACTCATAATCAGTAAAATAAATTGATGTACAAAATTTGAACATTTTATTCTAAAAAGTGTTGGAGACATGAAAATAAATATATGGTAACTTAATGGTTCTCAAAGGTAAAAAATCACGTCGGCTGATCGTATTTTAAGGACCATACGCTAATTTCGAGAAAAAAGGAAAAAAAAAAACATTGCAAAAATACATATTACTTTGTCTATTATTTTTTATTCTGGAACTTCTCACAAACTTATATTTTAGTGATTGACCTTAAAAATAACTGGGGATGGACGCATTGTCTCGCGTTCTCTTCTCGCATTGCGACTTACGAGACGAGGCAAAGTCTTGTCTCGCGCGAGATTTCTCGCGAGAATTTGGCGTCTCGCATAAATTTACTGTACTAATTACTTTTCAATCAGAATAACAATGCTGCATTTGAGGAGGTATGCCATCCTAAGATAGGAGAGTACACTTTGATTGAAACCTCTACCGTTTAACTTCAGTCTCCTTTGTTATTGTTCCTAGTATACTCTCTGCACTACAGTACACATAAACATCGGCGTAACTTACTGAGGGCAAGAGGGGGGAATTGCCCCCCCCCTAAAAATTTAAGAAAATTAAGATTTAACCTATTTGAAAATGGATTTTCTTCAGTAAGAAAGAATTTTGCCCCTTCAGTGTTACTTGTTAACCCCCCTCCCCCATGTCATATGACAGTTTACGCCACTGCACACAAACACGTAACATTTAAAATTAGGACAGCACGAATGATATACAAAACACCCAAAAGAAAAGATAAAGAAAGAAATGGAAAAAAAAAGTCATAAACAATCTAAAATTCTTCCATATTTTATTTACGCACTCGGCTGGAAGAATTTCAGATTTTTTAAAAAATCTATTCAATCAGTTCTGCCATAGAGAGGAAAATGATAACTGTAAGTGCTCATATAGACTCCTGTTCGCATAATTTTGTTGCTGAAAATTACATCCATTGTTGTTTGGCCCCTAGTGGTGAAATGTTTTGGATGAGTGCTTATTGGAAAATCTATAGTATCCATTTCAGTTATGAAATCGGATCCTTGATCGGAATTTAATTCTATGTTAAAATATCCTACTAAAACAGTCTTACAATCATCCTCCTTCAGTAACGTTTCGAATAGAGCATCTAATTTATCTTCATGAGAAATTCGAGGACTAGTGTATGTATCTGGAAATCTCACTTTATCTTGAATATACGCAATGACCATTTGAATACCATTGATCTGGCTCGTGTAGGCACGGGTAAAGTGTTTCATATTCTTTTTATAAAGTGATTTTTTTTAAATAAAGTTTTCCTCTATAAAAATCATAACTCCAGATGGCTTTCTGTTTCGGAAACCACTGTCTATCCGTTCGACCAAAGTGAATCCTGGTATTTGAAAATCATCTGAGGGGATAGTCCGTGTTTCGGTTAGCAACATGATCCATTAGCAACTCCAGACCAGATGGCTTTCTGTTTTGGAAACCACTGTCGACCAAAGTGAATCCAGTTCGACCAAAGTATTGCATTAGCAATATCAAATCACTGCAGGAAACATGAATCAAACGGAAAAGTGACCACGGCGCGCCGCGTAGACAAAATCCCGTGCTTGAAAGAAATAGCACCATAGAGTGCCAAAAAAGAAAGAAAATAGAGAAGAGTAGAAGACAGAAAAATAATTAGTAAACAGACGAAAGTCGGTACTGTATCTCCAAAGCCCGACCATATTTATAGATGGGACTCAGGGGCACTAACTTTGTGACCTCCTTTACTATCACATGCATTTTAACCCATTTTCGACCGCTGTTGAATTTTCGCAACACAAAGCTTTTTTTAACATTTCCAAAATTGAATTTTAAAATTACTTACATATATATGAGCAAGATTATAAATTTAAAAATTATTTTAATTTTAATATTTGAAGGGTCCACTTGAAGAACGATGAGAGTCCAATACAGCTGATTCTCCAAAAATCAAAAGGCGCACGGGACTTTCATCGTTCTTCCCCAGTAAACTGTATCTTTGGGCTATCTTTTCAGTGAATTCTCATCGTTCTTCCCCAGTAAACTGTATCTTTGGGTTGTCTTTTCAGTGGATTCTCATCGTTATTTCCCCTTATGGATTAAGGATATTAATAGTGCCACTAATGAACAACAGAATGCACTAGAAACCTCAACATTGACGAAAAGTGGACTCTCATCGTTTTTCCCGTGGACCCTTCATTTGTAACTCATTTGTATCATTAGCTTATATAGACGCTAAGTCGGGGATGGCTATTATATGACATGCCTGTGTCATGTTTTGTAGAAAATTTTCCTGTACCGACAAAATATTTGTAATTTTCCTTTTCTTCTTTAAAACTTAAAACACAAAGCACTAGTACTCGAAAATTGCATTTCAGTTAACTGTAGCTCTTGTACTCTGCTCAAATCGTATTTATCACCCCAAAAACATGTCTGTAACTTGATCTAGTGATATACAATTGGGTAATAGCTATTACAGGGGAAATTCAGTTTCCCCCCCAAATATTATTTCAGTACATATGAATTCATAATCTAGATAATCGGGATTTATGCCCCCCCTCCTTTTCTTCAGGGACACCAGGCTACTGCCCCGCTTGCCCGTGTGATAATCGGGCTTTGGGTATATCAGAGAGAGATTAGAAGTAGAGCAACATGCATTTGCATTGATGCCTAGTCTAAATAATGTGTGATTCTCGAGCATATATTTTCCCCCAACGCCCCGACACGTGGTTCAAATATCTTTGTTCCGATATTATCCCCAATCCCCAAAATTTCCCAGACACAGTGGCGTAGCGTAGGGGGAGCAGAGGGGGCGGCAACTTTCTAGGGGTGCAGTTAAATTCCTATCGTTGAGAAACAACCCTGGTCACAAGTCTCTGTTGTCTCTTCTTTCTGATGGTGTGAATGAACCAGTTAAACCCGGGTTCCCGATTAAATATGAAACCCATATCTCATACACTAAAACGAGAGGGGAGATAAGCGGGCTTCACTATAATTATCTCTTCTCCAATTGAAACTTTTATGAATTCACTACTACGTACATTGGGGCCGCTTAGTTAGATTAAAATTTAATTTCTCAACATGTCCTGAGTTCTGCATCATTTCTAACGAATTCAAAGCTTTATATAATTTCAAAAGCAAATGAAACTCCCATCAACCTACATTTACGTAGTTTCGGAGATAAATAAACCCCATGCAAAAACCCTTAACTGGTTAAAAATTTGTGACGCAGCATTTTACTTTATAGCTCTATGAATTTTAAATATGGGTCTTACACGAATCAAATCGAAATCTGATATCAAATTTTGAGTGACGCCCTGCTGGGAATTTTAAAGATTTGTTTTTAAATTCCATTACAGTTACTTTCGTTTTATTTTCTAAAGAAGATTTACGCATTTAAGCAATGCTTTTAATTATGAAATACACTGTCAAATATATCACACTTTCACTGAGTCTATATAATGTATTCAAATGAATTTATTTCAATAATTTAATTTATCTTTTGCGTCACGCTATCCAAAAGGGCAAGTAAAATTTACGTAAATATTTAGTTAGTGTCATAGTAACCAAACTAAGTGAAATGTATATGAAAATTTTGCTTGCCCTTTTGGATAGCGTGACGCAAAAGATAAATTATTGAAATAAATTCATTTGAATACATTATATAGACTCAGTGAAAGTGTGATATATTTGACAGTGTATTTCATAATTAAAAGCATTGCTTAAATGCGTACATCTGCTTTAGAAAATAAAACGAAAGTAACTGTAATGGAATTTAAAAACAAATCTTTAAAATTCCCAGCAGGCGTCACTCAAAATTTGATATCATTATTTTTAAGACCCATATTTAAAATTCATAGAGCTATAAAGTAAAATGCTGCGTCACAAATTTTTAATCAGTTAAGGGTTTTTGCATGGGGATATCACTACTTTTTAAGGGTATGGTCAGAAGATAATAAATTAGTTTCAAGGGCGAATTTCGGAAGTTTGCTTGACACTAAGTTATGTAAATAAACATACAAACCTGTTTTCATGCAGTATCAGAGTATTTGATTAAAAAGTCACAGCAAGTTCTTTTGTAACGTGTAACAGAAAATTGGCATATTTTTGTTAGAATATTATAATAAGAGACATAATACTGATTATAATCAATAATTTTTTGAGTAATTTTCTGTTTATAATTCTGGTCGAGTACAGATTAGTATCCCTGCCACCATCTTTGATTTTATTTCATAAATTTGCATTCAGTTTAATGCTAAACGTAAGTTAACTTTTTTACTATAACTATATAACTATTGGGCCCCATCAGTGGCCGAGCGCATAGCGCTCTGAACTGGGAGACGGAAGGCACCTGGTTCGAAACCAGGTTGCGTCCGCCGACCTAATCGTTCGGAGTTTTCCGTCGTTTCCTCCAAAACAGCGTAAATACGGGTTAGAACCCCTTAGAAAGACCCCCACGGAGGGCACCTCACGTCTCGGCTTAGAGCGTACGTGTAGCTAATCGGCCGTAATTCTAGAATAACAACAACAATATATAACTATTGGTTCTATTGTTTTAATGCATTGTGATTCATTAATTTGCATTCAGTTTAACGATAACCGTAAGTTAAGTTTCGTTAAAATTATTAATTTAATAATCTCGTTCTTAATTAATGATAATCTAGTTACTCGTTCTATTATTTTAATGCAATGTAATCTATTAATGCAATGTTTGCTTTCAGTTTAAACCTACCTCTAAGTTAAATTTTTAACTATATTATGATACACTAAGTTTTTAACTAAGTTAATGATACATCTCAAAATTGTTGATTAAATTAATTAATGACTATAATCATTAATAAAATAGAAAATTACTCAACAAATTATTGTTTATAATTGGTTTTATGTCGCTTGTTAGAAAACTAACTACATACTATGTTTGTTTGTTTTTTTATCAGTTGATAATTTAATTTTTTTAGAGAACGTTTAGATGAACTACTAGTTTAAGAATAAGGGTCTTGCGCGGTTGACTTTCTTGGTGCTTCTGAAGCGTATTTACGTTACATGGAGAGAAAAACCGTCCAAAACTCCGAATTTTTAGATTATCAGCCATCCGGTAGACCAGAACCTTGGACCTTCATACTTCAGTTATCTACCATCTTCAGTATATTATCAACTCGGCTCGGGTGAGCACAACATCTTGTTTTAGATGCCATCTCCGGCCTTTAAATGTCTAATACAAAATATAGTGCATGTATAAATTTAGATTAATTAATCAAATTTCTATCTGAAAAGTATTGAACAAAATTTTAAATCTGGTATTTAAAGGAATACAATAAGTTTTCTTTGGATTTGGATATCTTTAACATGTCTTTTAAAGTCTTTAGAGTTAGGTGTTTTGAACTTTTGCAGTCATGACTGGTATTTATTTTATCTCAGTATTTTATCTTTTTTAATTTTGTCTTTTGTAATTTGTCCTTTTATGCATCACTGTAAATGGATTTCAATCTGTAGTGTGCATTTCTTTTATGAAATAAATAAATAAAAGTGAGAAAAACCTCAGATTTGGAAAAAATATTGGTTTTTTAAAATTATAATTCAATGATTTCAATAAATTTTATATATACATGAAGAGTAAAAGAATTATTATTAAAACTAGTTAGTATGTAAAACTACTATTTATTTTCCTTTGAATACTAAATAATTATTATTAATTAATTATGTGAGCTTTCTGAAGAGAAAAAAAATTCATTGAAATATTAATTACATATTGAATTTTCCAAATAGAATTAATAATATTAGAAAAATAAAGACTTAATTTATTAGAAATAGCTATCAAAATACTAGAGAAACGAAATACTTAAAGAAAAAGTTAGGGAGTTTTACCAAAAAATACTTAAATTAATTATTTTTTTAATTCAAAGTCCTAACTATTTTTAATTATTAATTATAGCAAAATAAATTACAGAAAAAATAAGTAAACTATATATTAATCTGTTATTATTTTTTAAAATGAAATAAAACAAAAACGGCAGTAACACAAAGCTCATCACGCAAAAGTGCGACATCGGGTACACAACCTAAGTTATCTGATCAGAAAGAGGAAGCGCATCGTACCAGCTGTCTACGACCGAACTGGTTTAGGATATAAGGTAATTTGTACAAATCTTGTCACGGATCTACAGCACTGTATTCCTGCTCCCTGTCTTGTTTACCGCCTTCGAAACGAGATCATTTTTCGTATTTCCTTACGCGGGTTAAATAGTTCCCTCTTTGAACTGGATTAAATTAAAAAAACGAGTTTACCTAGCTTCACCGGCGACGTCACTCATAGAATTTGGCACCGATTAAGATCATATATTAATTGTAAAAAATTCGTTAGAGCGGATTCCGAGATCCAGAAGAGAACAACAAAGAAATTGGAAAGTTAGCTGTATATATAAGTGCCGCGAAGTTTTACGGTTGGTTGGTTGGGGCTGGCTGCTTCACTAGTAGAACTGCCGTTCTACATGATAAAAATAAATATTTTTTCGGTGTCATGTCACATTATATATATGGATTAAATGCGAATTTTCATCACTTCAAATTCATATATGAGTTAATACGTAACTAATATATGTACTTAAATGGTAATATGTAACTAACTGTAATTATTAATATTAATTTTCAATAGAATTAAATTAATGTTATTAAAAATATGGTAACAAAATCGCAGTCCTTAATTTTGCGAGACTCGCGAGACGAGGCAGCCCTGTTTCTCGTCTCGTGCGTCTCGCGTCCATCCCTAAAAATAGCTTCCTAAACATGGTGAAATTTAATAAATAAAATCGGGAGAATTGCAAATTTTTTACTGTCACAAATCAAACATTTCCTCCAGCATATGGTCACAAAATTTCAAACTTCTCGTTAGAAAGAATACATCCCTTTTGTTACCAGGATTACCCTCTTTGCATTTCCCACTGAAGCCCAATATTGAGACGAAGGGGAAATCTTCGTTTTCCCAAAAAATCGCTCTCTTTTGCATTGAATGAATATATTAAATTTATTACGCACACACAATCTTTGCAACAAAAATCAAAGTTAATTTAAATACAATTTTTTTTTCAATTTTAATCGAAGTACCATCGCAGGGTGGCACTTTCAGAATAAAAAAGTTCACTTTTAGGGATAGGCGTGAGACGAAAAATAAGCCTGTATCGTCTCTCGAATCAGCCGAAAAGCTTTGCTTTTTTTATGCAAATTCCCTACATAGTAATGTTAAAAACGTTGTCCGTCGCCCATAAAGGCTGTGAATGTGAATCTCGCCTCGCAACCGTCCCTAAGCACTTATTTACAGCTTTTGTGCGAGACGGGACATACCTATTTTTCGCCCTGCGTCCTTCTGTAACTTCTTTTAGTGGTGAAATTTTCAATTAATATATTTCAATTCATTATTTGTATTTCATTCATTTATTTGTATTTCAATTAATATAAAAATAAAATTTTTTGACGAAAAATTTGCTATTACTCGATAAATGACTTTTTTTTTCCTGCTTCAGGTATAAATCTTTTGTTTACCGAACTTCATTGCACTTGTATCATGTTCGATATGTGCATGTTACACCAGTTTGTTAAATAAAAAATAAAAAACAAAGGAAGAATTATTTTTTTCTCAGTCAACTTGTTTACTGAATCCTAAAAGTCTCCGCTGTTAGGAATTAGAGATTTAGTGAAGTGCGCATTTCAAAATTTTGGATTTCCATGTAACTTTTTTTTGTTACTATTTATATTTACCTGCTCTTGACAAATTATTCTCTTTCTGTGATATTTCTCTCAAAAATCAAAGGGTTACACTTTATTTTTGATCTTTTTGGACAGGTGCCTCCGCTTTTTTATTCTTTAGACAGGCATTTTTCTAAATATTATTTGTGCTTTTTTTCCTGACCTTTAAATAAATGGTTTTTTTTTTTGGTTTTTTTTTATTTGACTGCTTGAATCCTCCCCCGTTCTAGAAATAAATAGCCTTCATTATTTTAATGACACCAAAGCTCTGGAATACTAAATAAAAATCTACCGCAAAAAGTGAGCTCAAAATACACACCTAGCAATAACACCAATAATTGAAACAAAAAATGGTTGTTTGTATCCCTGACGAAAACAAGACCATATGCACATCTTTTTTTATGATAAAAATGTTGCTGCATTTGGAAATTCGCCAGATGATTAGTCCAAATTTTAAGCGATTATACATAAATAATTTAACTAATGTAAAAAATATTTTTATAAAGTAGCTAATAACGTAAAAAGTTTTCATATAAATAAATAAATAAATTGAGCAGTTTGAATTTACCATGAGATGTAAAAGTCCTTTTGTATACTATCAGGTTTCCCATTTCCCAAAGCATGATTACAGAAAGCTTGACAAGAATATAGGACAAGGTACTAAGATATAAACCAAATGGTGTCCAATAAAAATTTTTCCTCAAAGCCATTGATACAAGAAAACTTCCTCAAGGAAAAGGTGGAAATATATTAAAATGAAAAATATTTTTGTAAGAAATTATATTTTTAATACAATGATGCTAATAATTTAGTGATGAGAAAGAAAACTGTTTTAAAGCCCGCTGTGGACATGTACACCATCCAGCATGGTGCAATGCAGTAAAGTTTAGTTAAAAAAAGGATATATGCTACCCGAAACAGGAAAAGACGTTTTGTATGTCTTCGAAGTAATTAACGTCTGACAATTTTTGCTACATTTGACGACGACTATTTGCATCATTGCCGTGCAGTGGTTATGATTACTACGGGAATTTTAACCCTCAATCGTAATCTCCAGATCTTACTCCATATCGTTACAGAATTACTCTGCTTGTTTCCGGGGTTAAAGCGGGACTTCTGATTACGTCATAGAAGAGAAATGTTAGGTTATTATCAGGCCCAGACTCGGAGGGAGGGGCCCGCCCGTCTCAAGAGAAAGGGGGGGGGCGGGTTATTGTGCAACTGATAAATAGAATGTGTTAACTTTCGGGGTATTGGGGAGGCAAGGTGTTATTATTAATTAATTATGATTGATAATTAATGCATTAATAAAATATTGATCTATTAATTAATATGCGTCATTCAAATTAATTAATCCCTTGTTCATTCGGTAACCCTCACTAAAAAAAATTTGAGAACTACATTTAAAATGAAGTGTTTTGAAGCCTTCTGTGGCGCAATTGCAGCTGCAAAAATTTTTTTTATGTGTCAAACTTCATTGAAGTGCTATCAGTATAGCACTTTTTTAAAAATTTTCTTTCTTCTTTCTTGTTTGGGGGCCCGCGCTCAGCAGGGAGGGCCCGCCGAGGGTGGGGGCCCACCCGTCTGCAGACAGTCGGACACACTGGCCAGTCCGGGCCTGGTTGTTATGCGTTTTTAATGCAGGAAAACCAACTTCCAGGTCCCATTGGGAAAATCGCGCCAAATGACCAAAATGTCGCCAAGCTTGGCGAGTTTTGGCGAAATATCGCCAAATTTGGCTCCAAAAATAAGTCCCCAAAAGTGAAGAGATCTAAGCCAGAGGTTCCCAAGCTGTGTGCCGCGGCACCCTGGGGTGCCGTGGAGGTAATCAAGAAAAGTCTAAGTTTTGGGGGAGCATAATCAAAAAAATTCCTTTGAACCGATATTTCACAAAAAAGTTTGCCAATCCGATGATCAAGTAGGCGAAAGAAAAATATTTTAGTCAAGTTCGAGAGAGTTCGGTGTCCAGTCGGCTCTATTTTACAGGAACTCCCTGAAATATGGGGAGGGGAGGGCAAAATTCTTTATCCCTTTTCCAAGATAGTGTAATAGTAAGCCCAATAAACATAAAAGAAACAATGAAAAATGTATCCAAACTGCTTCATTCTAACCTTCATATTCATATTGCTTTAAAGGTAACCTGCCCCGAAACGTTTTCAGACTTAGAAGGGTGCCCCGAAATGTTTTTAGCCTGACAAGGGTGCCACGGGGGAAAGAAGTTTGGGAACGCCTGATCTAAGCCCTAGGACCAATATTTCTCGAGATTTCTAGAAACTCATAGAAAAAGAATAGGGAAACTGAAACCTCCGTATCTCCGGTTCTAATTGGCCGATTTTGATGTAACAAAAAACAACATTTATCTATTTGAAGCGTAGAATACGAATTTTAGCCCCCAGAGAACCATTTTAAGCCCCAGAGCAGCGGGTTGCCCCGAAAATTCGTAACAATATGTACCATCTATTTCTACATCTAGAATGAATGCTAAAATGTAAACAATGCGGAGATTAGTTTGTAGTTTTCGAAAATAGAATTCGTTGTCAAAAGAGCAATTACAACTGAAACTAATACTTTGAAGAAACATAAAACAAATTTTTTCATGAGTCAGCTAGAAATCTTATTTCAATACACTTTAAGAAAATGTTCGCTGCTATTTTTGCTCAAAATATCAGGCTGTTTTATTTTTATAAGACTCTTTGAGGTATTCGTTGCATATTTTTTAATTTTAATACTGCTCGGGAAAATTAAAGGTTATCTAGAACAGCGATCGCTGTGTGCCAGCTCTCTCTTAAAACTAACGAAAAACCAACGAATTACTAACTATCCTGATAGCAAGAATACAGTTAAGGCAGCGTGCGAGCAGTACTAGATTCTGAACGGAACTGCTCTTTGATGTAGCGATGTCAACAAAGCATTTTCATCAAAAAGTATTATTGATAGTAAAATTGTTGAAGTATTGTCAAAAGTAAAATTTTTGACAAAATCGAAATTTAGAGAAAGGATATCTTTGGTTTGTAAAATAGAAGCATAACAAATTTCAAATGAATTGAACAAGAAATTGTTTTTGTGCAAGGTTTCAAAATTTTCAAATTCAAAACTGGATTTTCTGAGTAGCGCGCTGATGTAAGCTATATAAACTACCCACAATCTATAGTGCTATTTCATAAATAATAAATTTAATACAACATAAAATGCTCAGCGGTAACAATGTTACATTTGCAAACCTTTCACTTCTTTTACAGGTCTTGTCTTCACACAAAAATTTGCAAACATGTATATTTTTTTTAACAGTTCTTTTCATCACCATAGTTGGATAGAGCTTAAGTTTAGTTTGTCTGTATGTATATCTGCGTGCTTTTGTCGTTTCTTGTTCGAACTTTTGTAAATATAAATGAACTAGCTGCTACCCGCGACTTCGTCCGCGTCGGCTTTAGAATTAGGTTCCGACAGAAATGTAGCATTTGTGAATAACAAATATTGTTGCGACAAAAGGAACTGCATTTAAATATTATTTGCTTTTTACTTGTTTCAAATGAAGTACAATGCATGTTAGTATACTTCATTTAAAATAAGAGAATATGCACAGAGTTACTAAATTTAGATTTTTTTCAGGCATTTTGCGAATAGAGACAGTTATGACAGTATTTGCGAACTGTTTTGTAAAAGAAATATTTATGCTATATGCATGAATTTTAGTCTATGTTAATCAGGAATAGAGCAGCTTTCTATTAGTGAAAAAGTTTGAGAATCGGTTCTGTAGTTACAGAGATACCCAGAGAGCGTAATGTATTAGAATTATTTTGTGTTCCTGTAAAGGAACTATTTATGCTACATGCAGGAATTTAGCCTATAATACTCAAGAATAGTGTAGCTTACTATCAGTAAAAAAAGTTTAGGAATCGGTTCAGTACTTACAGAGATGCACATAGAGCGTAATGTAATTCTTATTAGCATCCCTGTAAAAGAACTATCTGTGATATATGCATTAAAGGTAGCCTATAACACTTAGGATGCCACCAGTGTCTAAGAAGTTCTGCTCTCAAAACTGCAAGAGGGGAGGTGCCAGATTCAAACCCTGGTCGCGCCTGTCGACCTAGCCGCTCCCAGTTTTCCGTGGTTTTCTAAAAAACCTCGCATAAATACGGGCTAGGATCCCTTAGAAAATCCCCCACAGATGAATTTTCCGTATAGGCCTAGTACCCTAGTGCAGTCAATCGGTCTTAATCCAAAACAAACAATGATACTCAGGAATAATGTAACTTTTAATCAGTGAAAAAAGTTTTAGAATCGGTTTAGTAGCTACAAAATGTCCATAGAGCGCAATGCATTAGAATTATTTTGAGTGTCTTTGTAAAAGAATTATTTATGCTATATGCTTGAAAGGCTGCCTGTATGTTAATCCAGGGCATAAGCTATTTTCATTACAAATTTTTTCAAATCCGTTCAACCATTTTTGTGTGATTCAGTCAAAAACATCCAAACACACAAACGTACACATTTATATTGTTACGAATTTTCGGGGCAACTCGCTGCTCTGGGGCTTAAAATGGTTTAAAATTCGTATTCTACGCTTCAAATAGATAAATTTTGCTTTTTGTTGCATCAAAATCGGCCAATTAGAACCGGAGATACGGAGGTTTCGGTTTCCTATTCAAATATATGGGATTTCTAGAAAACTCGAGAAATATTAGTCCTAGAGCTTAGATCTCTTCACTTTTGAGGACTTATTTTTGGCGCCAAATTTGGCGATATTTCGCCAAAAGTCGCCAAGCTTGGCGACTTTTTGGTCATTTGGCGCGATTTTCCCAATGGGGCCTGGAAGTTGTTTTTCCTGCATTAAAAACGCATAATAACCTAACATTTCTCATCTATGACGTAATCAAAATTCACGCTTTATGTAGAACCCTCCAGAAATTGACTTTTCTGGAAACCTCTTGTACCTCCTGCGTCGGCTATTTATAGAAGCGCACATCGCCCCGAAGTTTCAGAGTTGCGAGTTGAACATTCAATGTGTGAAGAGCTCTCAGTACGCTTGTTTTGTGTGAACTGATAGTGATATAGAAGCTGTGTTTTAGCTTGCTTTGTGAGGCTGTTTTTAAAGTGCTGTGTGTAAATTCTTCATTGCTGTGTCTTAAGGGATAGTGTACTATATCCCTTGAATATTTCCACGGAATTTTAGCCTGTAAAAGTGACTTATTTTGTGTGAGAAATACAGCATTTGTGAGAGCTTCTGATCCAAGCGGATTGTTAAAAGCACGTTACTGCTAGATTGTGCTTGTGAATTGTGTGCAGCTGATTGTTCTACGAAGTTCTAGAAGAAATAAAGTTTGTGTTCCATCCTGACAAGTGACTTTTTACTTGAACTTTTTACACCAACTGGACTTTAGAACGACGAACCCCAGGAGTAGCAGAGTAATTCCGCAACATTTGGTGTCAGAATCGGGGTTCTAAAGAAGGACTTTAATTTTCCAGTTTATGGTTTTGACTAGACAAAAAAATGGAAGAACAACTTCAAAAGCTCATGAATATGATGCAGGAAATGAAATCCGGTCAAGATGAGATAAAAAAAAGAGATGAAAGCTGGACAAGACGAGATGAAAGCCGGACAAGAACAGATGAAGGCGGATTTAGAGAAGAAAATTGAAGCAGGACAGACCGATTTAGAAAAGAAAATTGAAGCCGGACAAGAAGGAATGAAATTGGGATTGGAGAAAATGGAGACTGCTTTGGGAAAATTAGAGAAATTCGAAAAGAGTGTGCAGGAAAATCAAGAGATAATGGAGAAAAGAATGTCGCTTATAGAAGAAACTCAAACGAAATATGAACAAAGAATTGAAGGAAAAATAGAAGAAAATGTTAAGGAATTGCAGCAAGATATTTGCAGAATGCGGGAAGAATTTAAGAATAAAATTGAGGAGAAACTAGACTGGAAAGAAAATATAGTTTCGAAAATACATGAAGAATGTGAAGCCAAAATTGAAGAAAAATTGAACTCTCTCGTAAAGCTGGGAAAGTTACCCGAAAACATCAGGTTATCTTCACACCGCCCAGCAGCGAAACTTACTGCCTATGACGGAAAGACTCCCTGGGAAGCTTACAAGACCCAATTTTCGATCGTCGCCAGAGCCAATGGTTGGAGCGAATCCGAGAAAGCTAATCAACTGGCCGCTTCCCTTAGCGGAGATGCAATTAATGTATTGCAAACTATCGGAGCGACGAAGATAGGAGATTTTGACGCCCTTGCCAGTGCCTTGGAGATGAAATTCGGAGAGAAGTGCCAGAAAGAATATAGTAGAATCCAACTTAAGTCAAGGATGCAGAGATCTGGCGAGACCCTTCAAGAGCTGGCTTCGGACATAGATAGGCTGTGTCATCTAGCCTACATGGACCACCTTGATAATGTCCGAGAGGAAATGGCGGTGCGTCATTTTATTGAAGCCATCCGTGATCCAGAAACCCAAAAGGCACTCATGTTGGAGGATTATCAGGATTTGAAGTCTGCTCTGGTGTTCGCAATGAAGCTAGAGGCGGCTCAGCGGGCCGTCAGGAAAGATCGGCATGCTGTTAGAGCTGTCACGGTCCAAGAGGCAGCTGACAAAGACACAGAGAGCGTCGAGAACAGGTTGAAGAGAATTGAAGATCTCATAGAACGAAAATTAAGATCCGACACAACGAGAGATGGCCGAAAGAAAGTGAAATGCTGGAAGTGTGGCGTTGAAGGCCATGTACAAAAGCATTGTGGTCGAAAGTCTTATGACCAGCAAGAGAAATCTAAGAACATGAAAGAGGAAAACTAGGAGGTGGCCATCTCGCGGGGCGGAGGTTGCCATATAATCAAAAGCCCCACCTAAAAGTCTTGCAGATTTCATCAGTGAATGGTGGCAGTAATGGACTCTTCGTACAGGGATACGTTAATGGTTCCCCATGCCACATGGTGATTGATACTGGAGCGAACGTAACCATCATAAGGACGGATCTGGCCAAGAAATTAAATTTGAAGATTATCTGGACTCCGTCCTCGCTGACCCTCCAGACTGTGACAGGTGACAAGATCGAAGTGGGCGGAAAAGCGCAAGTAGAAATCACGTTTGGAAATGCCAGATACGACCATGAGGTATATGTCGCCAATATTACAGACTCTTTTATTCTCGGACTGGACTTTTTAAAATCACACAAATTTAATTTGGACTTTAAGAATAATGAGCTTCGTTCAGACTCAGAAGAAATAGCTGCGTTCGATATTAGAAATGAAACTGTTTTGCCTGTTCCGCAAATAATAGCCCAGACTGATATCACTCTACCTCCCAGAACTGATTCAATAATTTCTGGAACAGTGAAAGAAAGCAATAAATTCTGTTTTGGATTAATCGAACACCCAATCAATAGTGATTCCATCAGAGGAGTACTTGTGGGAGCAACACTTGTGGACTTGTCGAGAACAGAAATTCCAGTTAGAGTAGTAAATGTGACGGACAAGTCGAAGGTGATAAAGAAAAATGAAGTGTTGGCGACATGCACTCCTGTTACCTGCATTAATAAGAACATCAGCCAGACGACAGCTAAATCTTCCGAGTGCCTGACGAAGGAATTAATACAAGACATGGAGTTAACGGCAGAACAGAGAAGCGCTGCGGGGAAAGTAATAGCTGAATTTGAAGACCTCTTCTCCCGTACTTCGGGTGACTTTGGCCGTACGAGCTTAACTCAACATAGGATAGATACAGGCAGCCATTCTCCCATCAAGCAACATCCTAGGCGGCTGCCGTTTGCTAAGCAAGAAGAGGTGAGTAGACTTTTAGAGGAGATGCAGCGTGATGACGTCATCGAGCTGTCGACTAGTCCCTGGGCCTCGCCAATTGTTTTGGTCCGAAAGAAGGATGGTTCCACCCGGCTCTATGTTGACTACAGACGTCTGAATGACATTACCAAGAAAGACAGCTACCCTCTTCCCAGGATAGACGACACTTTGGACACTTTATCGGGAAACGAATGGTTTTCCACTCTAGATCTGAAAAGTGGTTACTGGCAAGTGGAAATTCATCCCGACGACCGTGAAAAGACTGCGTTTACCACGGGACAAGGATTATGGCAGTTCAAAGTTATGCCTTTTGGACTCTGCAACGCACCTGCTACATTTGAGCGACTAATGGAGACAGTGTTGAGAGGACTTTCCTACGAAGCATGTCTCTTTTATTTGGACGATATCATCATCGTCGGAAGGACTTTCGAAGAGCATCTCGAGAACATTCGAAAGGTACTGCAGAAATTAAAAGAGGCGAACTTGAAACTAAGTCCATCGAAGTGCAATTTGTTTCGTCGGGAAGTACGTTACCTCGGGCACATAATATCCGCCCACGGAGTCCGAACCGATCCCGAAAAGACGTCCGCAGTCCAGAACTGGAGTCGTCCCGAGAATATCCATGACTTAAGAAGTTTTCTCGGTCTGTGTACTTACCATCGAAAATTCGTGAAGGGCTTTTCTCAAATTGCAAGACCTCTTCACAAATTGACCGAGACTGGACAGAAATTTCTATGGACTGAGGAATGTGAGGACGCATTCAACGAACTGAAGACGGCTTTAACATCTTCGCCGATCCTGTCGTATCCTCACCCTGACAAGCCATTTATCCTGGACACAGACGCAAGCAAGGAGAGTGTTGGAGCAGTTTTGTCCCAGGAGATAGATGGCCAAGAACACGTCATTGCTTACTGGAGCAAATGCCTTTCAAAGGCAGAACGTAACTATTGTGTTACGAGAAAGGAACTTCTTGCTATCATTAAAGCCGTGGAGCACTTCCATCATTACCTGTACGGCCGAAAGTTCCTGCTCCGAACGGACCATGCCTCTTTAACCTGGCTTCTAAATTTCAAGAATCCAGAGGGCCAAATAGCCAGGTGGATACAGCGATTACAAGAATATGACATCGAGATACGTCATCGGAAAGGGGCATTTCATGGAAATGCAGATGCTTTGTCAAGAAGGCCCTGTATAGACAGCTGTCGCTATTGCTCCAGGGCAGAGAAAAATTACCATCCGAAACATCCCGTTGTCCGCCAAGTTACATCATCGACACCATCCCAAGATCCCTGGAGTGACGAAAATGTTCGGGCGGACCAATTAGCAGACAGCGACATCAAACCTATTGTGGAATTTATGGAAAAATCCAGCGCTAAGCCCAGTTGGCAAGAAATATCATCTTACAGTCCGGCAACAAAACAGTACTGGGCTTTATGGGATTCGCTTCGCCTGAGGAATGGAGTCCTGTATCGTAAATGGGAGTCGGACGACGGCAAGATGCTCCGATGGCAGTTAGTACTCCCTCGCTCGAGGATTCCGAAGGTTCTAGAAGAACTTCATAATGGCTACACTGGAGGCCATTTTGGCGTGATGAAGACCCTGCAGAAAGTTCGCGAGCGCTTCTACTGGGTTAGGGCTCGAGGCGACGTCGAAAAGTGGTGTCAAGCTTGTGACGCCTGTGCCGCCCATAAAGGCCCGAAGAAACGAAGCCGTGGAAGACTACATCGTTATAATGTAGGAGCGCCTTTTGAGAGGATTGCCCTCGACATCCTGGGACCTCTTCCGCGAACTTCGGATGGCAACAAATACATCCTAGTTGTCATTGACTACTTTTCTAAATGGCCCGAAGCGTTTCCTATTCCCGATCAAGAAGCTACGACCGTAGCAGAGGTACTGGTGCAAAAATGGATTTCCAGATATGGAACCCCTCTGCAACTTCATTCCGACCAAGGAACGAACTTTACCTCTGCAGTCTTTAAAGGACTATGCCAACTTCTCGGAATGGACAAAACCCAGACTACGCCTTTACACCCACAATCCGACGGCATGGTGGAGAGGTTCAATCGTACAATTTTGAACAACCTCTCGCTCCTGGTATCTAGGAATCAAGAGGACTGGGACAAGAAACTCCCCCTGTTCCTGCTGGCCTATAGGAGTGCCGTCCATGAGACTACCGGCTTCACACCTTCCCAGATGCTGTTCGGCAGAGATCTTCGTCTTCCCGCCGATCTAGTGTTCGGCCGCCCTCCAGATGCGCCTTCATCGCCAGAGGAGTACGTGGAAAACCTTCGGGCACGGTTTGAAGATGTACATCATTTTGCTCGGGAGCGGATCAACCTGAACACGGAAAAGATGAAGACTCGCTACGACACGAAGGCTACGGGACACGAGTTCAACGCAGGTGACAAAGTTTGGCTATGGAATCCTACTCGACGGAAAGGCCTGTCTCCCAAGCTGCAATCGCCGTGGGACGGTCCTTACACAGTCCTAAACCGGCTGAATGACGTCATCGTACGGATTCGTAAGTCACCAAACTCGAAGCCAAGAGTTATACATTACGATCGGCTAGCCATCTACCGCGGTTGTAATTAGCTCAGACTATGGTCACTATGGCGTAATTCCTCTTTTCTTTCACCTCTCATTCCTTTCCTGTCTTTCTCTTCTCTTCCTCTTTCTTCAACTCTCTTTCTCTCACCACTTACGACATGTTTAGTGTGCATATTTGTAATATATTGGATTTTATTAATGTGTATTTGTTATTACATTGATTACTTATTACAGTGTAATTATTTATTATGATAATTATTTATTTATTGATGTGTATTTGCTTATTGTGCTATTGATTACTTGCTTGAATTATGTTGTTAAGATCTTGTTAAGTGTTATACAGTGTAGGTACCTGTGTGACCTCCTAACTAGGGATTGTACTGCCCGGGACGCGCAGTCCTTGGGAAGGGGGCAATGTTAAGAATTTTCGGGGCAACTCGCTGCTCTGGGGCTTAAAATGGTTTAAAATTCGTATTCTACGCTTCAAATAGATAAATTTTGCTTTTTGTTGCATCAAAATCGGCCAATTAGAACCGGAGATACGGAGGTTTCGGTTTCCTATTCAAATCTATGGGATTTCTAGAAAACTCGAGAAATATTAGTCCTAGAGCTTAGATCTCTTCACTTTTGAGGACTTATTTTTGGCGATATTTCGCCAAAAGTCGCCAAGCTTGGCGACTTTTTGGTCATTTGGCGCGATTTTCCCAATGGGGCCTGGAAGTTGTTTTTCCTGCATTAAAAACGCATAATAACCTAACATTTCTCTTCTATGACGTAATCAAAATTCACGCTTTATGTAGAACCCTCGAGAAATTGACTTTTCTGGAAACCTCTTGTACCTCCTGCGTCGGCTATTTATAGAAGCGCACATCGCCCCGAAGTTTCAGAGTTGCGAGTTGAACATTCAATGTGTGAAGAGCTCTCAGTACGCTTGTTTTGTGTGAACTGATAGTGATATAGAAGCTGTGTTTTAGCTTGCTTTGTGAGGCTGTTTTTAAAGTGCTGTGTGTAAATTCTTCATTGCTGTGTCTTAAGGGATAGTGTACTATATCCCTTGAATATTTCCACGGAATTTTAGCCTGTAAAAGTGACTTATTTTGTGTGAGAAATACAGCATTTGTGAGAGCTTCTGATCCAAGCGGATTGTTAAAAGCACGTTACTGCTAGATTGTGCTTGTGAATTGTGTGCAGCTGATTGTTCTACGAAGTTCTAGAAGAAATAAAGTTTGTGTTCCATCCTGACAAGTGACTTTTTACTTGAACTTTTTACACCAACTGGACTTTAGAACGACGAACCCCAGGAGTAGCAGAGTAATTCCGCAACAATATTATTGGTAGGATTTGGAAATTTATGAACTTTAAGAAACACATCTGGACTTTTCTTGGTACTTACCTATTATCCCAGCGGTCATTCCCGCCAAACTGTTTTATCGTCAAATGGGTTGCCAAACAGTTGCCAATCGTATTCAAAACCATTAATAATTTCATGTGCCCGGCATTTATTTCGGCAAAAAATCGCTTGTCTTGGCGGACCGCCGGGATAATACTTAAGTACCCCTTTCTTTACGTATGCTTTTTAATTTGGCGTAAAATCAACATAATTTCCATGTTTTTCAAATGCAGGTGATTTTGCAAATAGAATTTCTGCTTTATTTCAAAAGCATAAATCATTTTGTGCGGGCGATAAAACGGCTTTTAATTAATAGTTTGAAAAGTAGTTAAAATTTCAAAATTTTGAGCCTCAGGTTCACTTTACCGAAGTTATGGGCTCAATCATGCTCAAATTTTCAAAGCTCTGCTTTCTGTAGATTTGTCTGGAGAACATTCATTTTTATTATTACAGATAGATTTGGCATAAAACTGGCTTAATTTCCGTGGTATTTAATGTTTTTCAGATGCACGCGCGCTTATTTATTGAAGTAATAGCATTCTTGTTAGCTCAAAACATGAATCATTTGATACGGGCGAAACTCGCCAACATGGCCATGTAAAAACGGTTTTTAATTAATAATTAAAAAAGTAATTAAAAATCTAAAATTCTAATTAGCCTATAACCAACTCAAGGGTCCCCTCTATATCTAAACCAAAATGCATCCTAATCGATTCAGCGGTTTAGGCGTGAAAGCGTCATAAACAAACAAACAAATAAACTCACTTTCGCATTTATAATATTAGTTAGGATTCTAATGAAATCGTTATGGCAATCGGCGTTATAATCGTTACAATTGGTATACTTTAGCATTTAAAGGTCGTTTACAGGGGCTTACAAAACAATTCTCATTGATTTTGCACAAAAATGGTCATTACATGAAATGATTTAGTCATGTTGTGTGTATTATTTGGTTCAATTATTTGCTGTGGAGAAGTATATATACACGAATAAAACATTACTACTGGAAAGAAATTTAAATATGTCTTTACTTTTTTTTTTTCTTTAGTGTTATCGTTGGTTTTACTTATAGACAAAATTTTAGAGTTTATTAATGTGAAATAAGTTTTGTTTATATTTCTGCCCCCCCCAAAAAAAAAAAATAAATAAAATAAAAATCTTCTAATTTTTTTTAAGTTTCTATAGACAATCGTTTCCAAACTATTGCGGAGAGTTGGGGGGATCTAAAATATCTGCGTTATCAGACATGTAACTGTTTGATTTTGACTACAGATAAAAAATAAAGCAAAATTTAATTTACTCTTCACGTACCCATCGCTCGTTGTTAATGTATGTTAAAATTGCAATTTATGTGCAATCAATGCGTTTTAAATTATTTATATTGTTTGTTTACATATTGCTGCGTATAACCTTACAATTAATGCTACCTGAATGTACCCTTGATTGATTTAAAACTTTCGCAATTGAAATTTCTTTAGTTTGGAATATTTTAGAAAATAATTTATTACTTATAGTCTCATATTGAGGGGGGAAAAATGTAGTCTATCATAAGATAAGATTTAATGACACCAGAAATAGAAAAATAATCTCTCTGGTTTTTGCATCTACTGAAAGCCCTCAGTGAACGATGACAGGATAGAAAGATACAATCTTCTTTTAGATAAAATGTTCTTGCGACTAAATTCTGTTAGATAAAATATCCTGTTTTCGTTTCAGAAATTTTACTGCTCTAAAGTTTTGTTTGTTATGTTGTATCGAATCAATTTCAAACCGTTGTGTAAGACATATAGGAAGGGGAAAAAAGAGAAAATAAAAATCAAATAATTTTTAACCTCACAAAATAAAAGTTTCAAATCTGATTCAAGAAAGAAATTTAACTGAAACGAACGTTTCTGTTGAGAGGTAAAATGGTGCGATCGATAGATGAATCCAGATCTATATCGCAGCTCTTGAACTGCGTTCAAGAGCTTTAACGCAGCTTGGGCATTTTATGTAATATATTCAGTCTATTCAATTTTCGACATTGATTGAATAATTTGAATTTTCTCCAACGAAAGCAACTTAGTTCCGTTTTCTAGGTATTGAAACATCTCCTTTGGCGGATGATCTGGCCAGTGGCGGATTTAAAAAAAAATTTCATGTGGGGAGGGGGAAGGCGATAAGTATAGCGAAGCAAAGCATTTTATCAGACATTGTGGGTCATTCTTTTTATTATTACTAATTTTTACTCTAGAACCAGGGTTTAACTGGATTCTTCTCAACATTGACATCACACAATGTGGGTCATTCTTTTTATTATTACTAATTTTTACTCTAGCACCAGGGTTTAACTGGATTCTTCTCAACATTGACATCACACAATGTGGGTCATTCTTTTTATTATTACTAATTTTTACTCTAGCACCAGGGTTTAACCGGATTCTTCTCAACATTGACATGACGCAGCTGAGAAAACTGCCCTTCTGTGACAAGTGTTGCACTTACGCAATTGCAATGTTCTGGCGGAGAATTTCGCTGGGTCTTTCAATGATGAGAACGAAAGGTCAAATACCATGTTCAGTGGTGGGTCAAAATTCCTGACAAGCTGACAGATTTTTAGGTTCAAATGTACTCTAGGTGAGAGGATTTCCTCCTTCAACCCAAGTTAACTAAAGCTATTTCTAGTTCCGTTACTCCTTTTGTGTTCTATTGCGATCGACTGATCAACATGCATCATTTCGAAATTTTCAGGATTATTACTGTTACCATTTTCAGAAATTAATCCTTAACTTTTGATAGCGAATACATCTTTCATGCTATATGCCAATTATCGGCCATGGTTCTATTTATGGTTTGTTAGTAAACAACACGTTCCGTGCTGATAGTCATCTCTGCTGTATGGTTAGTAAACAAATATTGAATACATGCATGTCCGTTGGCTTTATCCTCTGTGTAAACTTGCCAACTGTTCTAACCCTTCCGTGTTTTCATTCATCGTCCGCCTACGTTGCGAGGTAAACGGCCACCTCTTCCCACAACAATTTTTGTAGTATATCTTTTTATCTATCCGTTTTCTCATTAATCGTAGTACATTTCCGCGATACAAATTGTTGGACGCGACTCAAGGATTTTTCACTCTCTACCATAACTCCCCTGTCGCCCTCAACCATAGAATACCGTGCCAATGTTCTTTTTTTAAAAAAAATATTTTTTTCTTCTTTTCGTTCTTGTCATTTGTGGCATGCATTTCGGAAGATGAGCCGGGAAACTCTGTTGATTAGCGCGACAGGAATATTCTTTTTCAAATGTATCAGAAGCAAGACAGATCTGGTTACTTGTCTCTTGACAAAAACTGATCAACAAAGTCATTAAACGATTGAACTCGTTGTAAACTTAAAAGTTCTGTTAAAATTTGATAATTGGGTTTATGAAGTCATTTGTCAATACTAACAACTTTCCTCCTTTTTGTTCTATTGTATTTTTTATGTTTTATCTTACCCAGGGACTGATTTGCAGAGTTGGGACCCCCGAGGCAAAAGCTTCATTGGGGGCCCTCTCTTAAAACTTTCTTATTCCCTACAAAGCCACTTTCACCATACAAAGGATGCATTACGCAATGAAAATTATTATTAATGAAGATGCAAAGTGAGATGAAATAGTTCTATAATAATACTATTATGTAGGATAATATTTCAATTATATTATTTTTCATTTTCAATCGTTCATTTCATTCCGTACTTTTCAAGTAACATCTTCCATAGTATTTTTGTATTTATATTCGTAGTTTGTCACAGCATTTATGGGATAGATCTTCACTTTATTCCACTTAAGAAGTTATTTCCTTTTATCTTGCGATCAGAACATATCACGACATAGGCCACGCCTAAATAATTTTTGTGCTCAATAATTGCACGAGACTTCCCTTACTTAAAAAAATGTTGTGGATATAATAGTAACGCTGTGAAATAGTAACTATTAATACTATTATTTTTCATTAAATTAGTTTATCTGTCCCTTATTCTAAATTAAAATCAAAATTTGCAATAAAAAAAAAAGGATAGTTTGGGGGCCCGGGCGCTTGCCCCGAATGCCCTGCCGGAAATCAGGCCCCGCTTACCACCAATCTTCTTAAACATATGAAAAAACAACACCCTTGACTTCGTACAAGAAAGTAACTAGTCAAAATGGACTCACGGTTGTTCAAAATAGATCTTGCATGCATATATTCGTACACACACACATGCGTACGTTGAGATGTCGGCAAGAACTCATCAAAGTAAATTTAGAGATGGTAAAAATCTGAATACCGAAATTTTTCGCGATTACTGTATACTTCCTTTTACTTCGTACGAGGAAGTAACTAGTCAAAATGAACTCGTGGTTATTCAAAAACGATCGTGTATGCGTACATTCGTACATTGAGATGTCACGCAAAAACTCACCAAAGTAAATTTAGGAAGGTCAAAATCGATTTGTCTGTTAAAATCTGAATACCTAAATTTCCAGCAATCAGTATACTTCCTTTTACTTCGTGCAAGGAAGTAAAAGTAATAATTAAAAAAAAAAAAAATTGAAGTACTCATATTTTAAATTCGCACTTAGTATTAAAGGCGTATCATAATCCACGTATCGGTCCTATTTGTCTTCTTGCTTTACTAAGTTAGAAAATGTCCTATAATCCATGTCTCAGCCCTGTTTGTGTACCTTGTTCCAATATATTGAAAATGTATCATAATCTATGGTCGGCGCTATTTGCTTTCCTTGTTCCATTATGGAAAATCGATATGATATCAAGTGATAGAGGGATTAAAAGATTTCACTGCGGGAGAGGCGTAAAATAGTTTTGAGGAGAGGAGGTTTGTTTGTTATATATGATTCACTGTGCAATGCACTTTAACTAGGCTCCAGCGGAAGGCGCATATTTTTTTCCCCGGAAGGACTAATTAAAAAAAAAAAAAAAGCTTAAACTGAAACGCATATTGGGGAGCACGGCCTGACTATAACATTTTTGTGTCGGGCATTTTTCAAATTTTATGCCCCTCTATATGGCAGGCTCAATTTTTGTGACCCTGTACATTAGCTTTAAACTCAACATTTTGGCCTATTTGTATTACGTGTGCGAAGTGCCCGTGCAATAATCAGTGCCTGTTGGGGAAGGGGCTGAAACTTCGAAGGCTGTTCTGGTGGTGTTGTTGTTTCTAATGCCCTCTAGTAATCGCGGATTGGTGCCAGAACCCCCCCCCCCTCCTCCCTAACATAGAACTTTAATGCCATTGCTCACACCCAGCGAGTGTCGCGGCTACAAAGTATTTGAATGGGAATATATGGCCGCGTCTGGACGCGGCGATACATGGGCTGTCCTCTACCGAACAATAGATGGGGTGTGAAACCACAAGTGTAAAAACCGCAATATTATCCACGGTCCCCAATTACCTATTGTCCGGAATATCTACCTCTTTCTCAGAGGTGCGAAAAATTTATTGCTTACAACTGATAATTGGCCAAGCGGCCCGCGACTACCTCTCGATCTGGAAAGCGGCCTTTAGTGTGATATATCTATGCTCCCAAACAGGACGACGATGAACAGAAGGGGACATCTTCCATTTCAATGAGCCCCAGTAGAAGTCCGACTTTGCTCGGGTCCCATAATTTTGAACCAATTCTAGATGAGGGACCAACCATCTGAAAACAGCACCGGTATCGTTGAAAATGGAGAACATTGGAGCCACAGCGGATTTTACATGCACCAGCTCTCATTAGCGTAGACGGACCCACAGCTGCCCAGCCGAGACTGGAATTCACCCTCCCAAGCACTGGCCAAACCGGATGCGGCCACACTTTCCGTGTTCTTGTGGGAACGCAGATTAGTGATTAGGACTGCTGGACGTGAAGGCTATTCTTAAAATAATCAATTTTGTAAAGACTTTTATAATTTGATAAACTTATTTGACTCGATTTATAAAGTTTTTTTTTTTTTTCTTTTCAGTCACTCCACCTCCCGATGCCGTGGACGATGAACAAGGACCCACTGCTCCTCCTTTGGAGCTTATGGACAAAGTACCTGGATACGAAAGCGCATCGTTTGAAGCTGGTAACGTTTATTGCTTTCGAATTATATTAACCTGATGTATTCTGTCGGGTCGTGGTAGCTTAACAGTTTACTGCAATTAACTGATAAATCAAAGAATATAATATACATTCACGTGCGGAGGGTTACGAGTTCGATGTCTGATCTCCACTGGAGACTATTCTAGTTACATACACTGAATGTATTTACAGGGTTCCTACGCCCTCAGGGGAACCTGGAAAACAGGGAAAACTCAGGGAATTGAAAATTAGCTCTTAAAACTCAGGGAAATCTCATGGAAAAATGTAATTTTGCTTTAAAAATCTGGAAAATCCAGCTTCAACCCTGGAATTTTAAGAAAAAATTTCCCCCTCTCTTTATTTTTATGGCTTTCACCCTATTCAAGGGTCAACTACTTCGCTAATGAAGCACTCATGCAATTGGAAATGGATTATACAAGATTAATCATCTATCACTTAAGACTGCTTAGGGCGAATAGCACACTTGCTTCTCATTTTGTCTCTGCAGTTCTGAGCATTTGTGATTGCTCCCTTTTCTCATTTGAGTTGGAGGGGCTGTTCTTTGTGTTGTGTACGGTGCACAAAGTTAGATTGTGTAATATTATCACGTATATACAAACTCTGCTGATATTTGCTAGATTACAATGTAGAATGTGTGTTCCTATTAGTGTTAAATATTTCATTGTTTATGCATAGGATTGGTGGAATTTACTTAGTTCTAAACCATATGGCAATTTTTACCAATAGCCTTGTGTACTGGCAATAGTATAAAAAACATATCTTGAAACTATCAATCAATGAAGTGGTCCCAAAAATTCTTTTTTACTTCTGTAAAGCTGTTGCATAATTTCTGATATTTTATAGGTGAAATTGAATTTAAAACCATGTTTGATATAAATGTAATCCACTGATTTTGTGATAATTGAGGAGGAGTATAATTTTGATTACCGTAGTGCTATCAAAATTTCATTATCTTAGAATGGGGCATATAAATTAAAAGTATTTAGTCTTTATCTTATGTTTATTTTTTTGTGATAACCTGGAAATTCTTGAAAAATCACCTGGAAAACTCTGGGAATTTCATTTTGAAAAATGAGTATGAACCCTGATTTACTAAATCCGATTTTGGGGCTTGAGATTGATGACTGTTTTACTAAGACTCTACTTAAAGTTAGCCCGGCCCCACCATAGACGAGTTGTGTAACTAAATATGGTAGATGGCGGTCGTATAAGGATCTCGGGTTTGAGCTTATTGCGCAGCCATCGATCTAACGGTCTGGAGTTTGGGGCAGTTTCCTGCAGATGTAACGTGTATGTGCGTTAGAACAGAACACTTAAAAATGTCCTCCACTCAAGGCACCTCTCCTTAGGCATATAGCCCTCGAGTAGCTTTGTCTTAATGCACGATGTCATCCAATCCACTTGAAGTTAATTTAAATCTTCCATTTTCCTTCAGTAACACTCTCTCATATATGGCTAACATGTACCTGTTATTTTGCGAGTTTCTGAAAAATTTTGTTTATATTCAAATGAAAATAAAGGGTAATCACGGAAAAAACTTTTTATGTTTTGGTATACCCGCGAATTACTTAACTGAGAATGGTAAATTTTTAGAGATTTCTATCTTCTATTCTTTCAATGAAAAAAAAAAAAAAAAAAAAAAAAAAAATGTCTTATAAAATAAAAATCTCTAGAGTAGGCTGAAAACTTTTCAAGGAATTGTCTTTATCCGCATATGCTAATGCTCTTTAAATGAAAATTTATTTTATTGCTGAAAGTGTCCGATCGAACTTAAGAATCTCGAATGCCCTCTTGTATGCGGACGCCCATGAAAATTTAGCTAAAAAATGATTATTGTTGCGTTAAAGACTTTTTTAATACTAGTGATCAATCGGGTAAACGCAGATTTACACAGAATCATTTAAATTTCATATTCGGTTCTTCAAGATAGAGCCCAAACTCATTCTCTAGGTCACACTACCATTTACGCAACAGTCACACCTCAGGAACACGCACGTCCGTTCTCAGAAGTTTTTAATCTTGTTTTTATGGGATCTATCAATAACTTAACTAGCCTATAGTTTAGAGTAGCCTGTGTCTGCATCATCGCAGTCTGAGTTTTCCATGGGGATCAGGTATTACTGTAGTTCAAACAATGCACAAACCTTTTTGAACATCGCATCAGATGAAACTCAAATGAATCACTAAATATTGGGCGGGTAAAGGGACAGATGTTTAGTACCCTCAAGCGCATTTATCCGTAAGTTGAAATCCTTCTTAAATATGTGTAAGGCGCATATTAATCGTTCAATTCAGTGGCGTATTTAAGGCCGGGGCTACGGGGCCCGGTCCCCTCCGAAAATGTAAAGCTATTATTAAAAAACAGCTATTTTGAAACATTTATATTAACACTAGTAACAATAAAGGTTTAAAATACCGGATCTCTCCCTATCCCCTAAACGGAAACCCATATACACTACTGGTTCAAGCCCCCTTCTGGTTAGTCATTGATCGAACTACGCTATTCTTGGTCAGTTTTACGTTTTATGCCGTTTATTCAACTTTTCATGTTCTGAATTGTGTCTCCCTCGCAGCCTATTCTATTTCGCAATAGATAATATATCTTGATTAACATTACTTTTCTTTGTTTTTTATGGTTCATTCAAATGAACCCGATGAAAGATTGAGATAAGCGAGTGATCTTGGCAAAAGTTTTTTTATATTTTGCGTTGATTTACTGCCAAAATTATCTAGTTTTTAAGCACTAGTTATTGGTCTTCATTTTAAAAGTAGAGGGATTTTTTCCTCCCTCTCCCCTTCGTTTTCTTTATCTGTCTAGACCAGGGTTTCTCAAACTGTATTCCGCAAATAAATAAATAAAATCATACTATATAGTTACGCGGATCCCTTACTCACTCTGTAACCGTTCCAGTCAACCACTTCAATATAAATATTTTACCGCCATTACTCCAAGAAGATTAAAAAGTCCAAAAAGATTAAAAAAGCAGAAAAAGCGTAATAACATCTGCATCGTTTCGCCGATTGAAAATTTTCATAATTATGTATAAAAATATAAAAAACAATCTGTGCTACGTTAAAAATCTGAAAATTAACCGGTTCCCTAATTCTTAACCGGATTTTTTGCTACTTTCATCTCCATTTTATTTCCGAGAGTCAAAAAAGTGAATCAGTTGCGTGAGAAAATGAGCTGTTGCAATCCATGTGACGTCATATTCATCACGGTCAACAGGCTTTGAAAGAAAAGTGTAATTCCAATTCGTTTAAAATAGCTTTTCCAGATTACATAGTTTAATTTTTTTTTTCACGAATAAATCGTCTGCATGGATCTAAGAAACGCTGTGTACACAAAACGAAATCTTTCCAATGCCAAAATTTCCGCGCATTTCCAGAAGAGCATGAAATTCGATTTGGGTATATAATAAAAATTGAATATGAACTTATTTATTGTATGTGGACGAAAATTAAATACATTAGTGTCAACATATTTTCGTCAAATGTTTCTTCTAGCGCCCGTTGTAATTGACTCCACAACGGGTTTTAACTTCTAGTAATAAGTAAATAAATAAATAAACAAATAAATAAATAAATGATGTATACTACATACGTTGCTTTACCTTCAAATTCACTCAGATTTACACAAGGTGCTCCGTCAAATTTCCGAGAGTCAAGGACTCCACCAAAGTTTGTGAAACCGTGATCTTGACGTTTCAATATATAGCGAGTTATTTGAAAATCTTACAGAGAAAAAGGAAGTTGGTAGGAGTTGTTACCACACATAATTGCTTCTTTCTTTCTTTCTTCCGCAGGAAAATTGAAATTTAGGTTGATTTTGCAATAAATAAATAAATATTAAGGTGTAAGTGCTTTTCTTTGTTGTTTAATTTTATTTTCATTTTACGTATAAATATTGCCTTCAGAAAGGAAGGATGAAGTAATACATATTTTATTGCATTGAAAAATTAAATGGATTCACTGAAATTGCCTTTCGAAATTTAGTGATTATAAAAGTTTCCTAAGAAAATTTTATACTTTTGTGAACACTTTATATAGGAGTAGGAGGATAATATTTTTCAATTCTTTATATTGGAACTCTCTTATGTACATCATTATTAAACTATTACCTAAGAGAAAAGATAAAAATTTACAGGCATTCTGATATTTATGTTTATTTTGTTAATTTATTTATTTTAGCGTATTCTAAAATTTAATATTGCACTCTGTCTATCACTTTAAATCTGTTAATTTTTTTCGGTCATTCGTCTTTTTTTTTTAAGCTTCAAAATCGTTCAAAAAATTGTAACCTTCAGCCTCCTTTGACCCGACATCAATTTGGCGTGCCAAATTAAAGAAAAATCTCATGAACAATGTTTTAAAAACATATTACACCTAAAAACAACTGAAGTTCGTATCTTTCAAATAAAAGCCAAAATCCTTACTTCTGTTTCAAGAGTAAATGTTGGATACCACCCGTAAACGAATATTATCAAGAAATATGGGCATAGCAGCATTGGGGCGGGGAGGCATAGGGGTGCACTTGCCCCTTGAAAAAACTTTGTCGAAAAATCTTTTTATAAAACAGTTGTTTCTAAACCTACCTCTTTTCTACTCTTAATTTCATTGTGTGCCTCCCTAAAATTTTTGGCTATGCTGCGCTGATGCTCAAAAATTTTTAGGGATGAATGTCTTACAATTCTTTTCAGTTACTTGAATTAAAAAAAATGAAAAGCCACAAATTCTAATTAAAAAATTTAACTTATCTGGGGAGGGCATTTGTTAATTCTATGTTAATTTAAATGCCAATGAAAGCATTTATGCAGACTTTTCACGTTCACGTAAGTTTTTTATTACAATTTTTTTAAGCAAACTAATTATTTAAGCCAATGCGATTATTTGTATCGCATGTGATGCTCGGGAATTGAGGAGGATGGATACTAATGATTAATGTAGTTCAATTATTTAACCCAGATCTAGTAGGAAATTACACCTGGGTAAAATTCTTCATTATAATCCTACATATCCCAAGAGTTATACCATTGTATTACAAAAGAAATATCGTTCAGATGATTAACAAAAAATTGGGAGAAAAAAAAAAAGCTACAGAGAAAATTTCAGCGCACCGAATTCAACGAAATCCGAGTTCCCTTCCGTAAATGATAAACGTCTACCCTCTAATTTTGAATGTGCCGAGTAGTGTGGTTTTCTGTTGTGATGCCTACTGTAGAAATATTTCAGAATCCTGTTTCTGAATGATTAATAATTGTAATTTTGGTTAAGTTGCATTGCTTCAACACTTCTACTCGTCGAATTCTTTCCTCGGTAGTCTAACTGGTTTCTTAGGTTATATTCAAGGTTTAGAGTATTATTAACGAAACGGGCGTTGTTTTTTGCAAGCCTTGAATGAAAGGCTTGCGTCAAATTTGTGTTGATACTTGAATTCGTTTTTCGCGTTAAGGTGCGAAGTACTTTTTTTTTTTGTGCAATAGTTTGATACAATTTATGAATATTTAATTTAAACGTTATATATCATTATGATAACCGCAACTGTTCTTACATCCCCCCCTCCCCAATTAAGAAGAGAATGATGAACTAGATGTTACATCAATCTTATATATAAATTTCAACATTCAGTTTTTGAGATTTGAGAGTTAAATACATACACACATACACTTTTGGCTAATTCTTGAGATAGGCCCTGACTGTGGTCGGACCATTACCTAACCAAAACCATATGGTAGGACGGTATTGTGCTTGAAATGAATGAGTGTCCCCAAAACTGCCATTGACCGTAATGTGTTGGAAATCTTTTGAGTGTTCCTGTAGCAGAACTATAAATGATACAGACACTTTTTCGATGGAGAAATTCATTTTGTAATCCTTCACAGCATATATCACTTCTGAGTCGTTTGAAATACCTCTAAAATATGCTTTAATGAATTCCCGCCCATCGTAAGATATTTAGAATCTTTTGGGCGTCCCTGTAGATAAACTATCCAGTCGAATGGGACCGAAAGGGGAGGTGCACAACTAGATGTTACAACAGTCCTAAATATAAAATTTCAACATTCTACGTTTATAGTTTTTGAGATTGCGAGTTTAATAAATTTAGGCCCATAGAGCGTAATGTATTTATAATCTTTTGGGCGGCCCTGTATATAAACTATCCAGTCGAATGAGACTGAAAGGGGAGGTGCACAACTAGAGTTACAAAAATGCTAAATATAAAGTTTCAACATTCTATGGCCAATAGTTTTTGAGATATGTCAGTTACATACATATGTATATACGTACGTACATACGGCATGGAAAAACTGGTCAAAATAGAGTCGCGGCCAGTCAAAATGGGTTGCAGACGCATTTATATGAACGTGCATGCCAGCGTTCGATGATATGCATCGCAGAAATTCTTATAAGTAAATAAAATCGTTTTTTTTCTTCGAAATCAGGCCCCCGAAATTTTTCGTGATCACATTAATTCCTTTACTCCGTACAAGGAAGTCAAAAAAAAAAAAAAAAAAATCATTGTGAAAGTAACATTTTACCAATAATTGTTTGAAGCGTAGAAGTCTAGACCATTATTTAAGGAACAAAAAACAATGAAACATAATATGGCATATTAGCTTAATTGGTATTAAAAAATTGTAAAAATTACAAAAAATTGATTTGGAAATTTTTAAAAATAAAAATCTGGAGGTGTGTGTGTGTGGGGGGGGATTTACTATCGGAGGGGGAGGAGACTAGGTATGGGCCTAGTGAAAAATCAGGGCCTAACTTTATGGGCCACAACTCGTCCTATACCTAAAGCCAATGCACTTCAAATTACTTGTCCAAACTGACGTTTAGTTCTGGTCCAGGCTAAGGAACTGTAGAAACTATGTGAAACTTGCCGCTAGCTAAACACGCTTAAAATTCCCTATATTCTCCTCCCACTCACTTGCAACACAATGACGACGTTGTTTTACGTGAGATGAGATATTGCTTGTTTCTGCCGCAGCCCAAACGTCGTACATTCATTCTACTTTCCCACTTCTGGCCACATGGCTTGAAGCCTCGGGCACATGCTTCTTTTTCACGGTTTGTGTGTTTTTCTTTCTGTCTGGAGCATTCCATTGTTTGCTTTTTTTGCTAGTCATGATCGACTTTGTTTGCCGCTATTTGGGAATATCCAAAGTGTCCGCCACATGACCAGAGCCTTATAAATAGTATCCGTGACTTAACTTCCTGCACTGAAAGATTGAAATATTAGATTTATGCCTTCCCGGTTGCGGAAGAACGGCGTTCTTTGAATGTTCTTAATGTTTCTCAGACGTTTATGTTCTAAGCAAAACTGTTTTATGAGCTCTAAAGTAATAGAGTACTCCATCCCTTTTCTCACTCGCTATCTAAATTTCTTCCTGGTGCTTCTCTTAAGAGGAGAAAATTAGTAGTGCTTTTACTTTGTCAGCCGCAAAAAATTAGTTTGCTCCCTTATCGTGCCACCAGCTCTAAAGCTTTCTTTCCTTTCTTCAGGCCAAAACAGAGAATATTACAAGACTAATGTGGTGTCGTGGTTAGCGACGGTACTAAATTTAAACTTGGTTGAAGACACCTATTATTTTTTTTTCCCCCTTGATCGATTCGATTCGTCGTTGAAAACATATAACAACCTAGATTTTCTCAGCTCAAACGTTTTGGCAACAGTAAGAGCCAGTTAACCGAAAACACCCGAATCCCGGGTAAACCCGAAAGTGCCCGGTTTAACTCAGCCATGAGTGGGAAGTTATAAGACATTCTGGACTATAAACAATTTTTCGAGGGAATTTTTTAAATGAAGCAAAACCGAACAAGTATAGGCATATACAATTCCACTTGTCGAGAACTAATAAGTGCCAACTTTTCCTAATGAATATTGTAAGTTAAAAATCATCTTTATGACAGTTCCTTATACATATGAGGGGATCACAACCACAGTGAACCACCTAAACTAAATTAAAGAAATTAAGGTTTGAAGTTACACATTATAGTATAGGTGGCATTATACTGCCAAGTAATAAATGCCATATCTGGGAGAGAAAATGTATTAATCACTTGATTCACCATGGCAGTGAACAGAACATGTTTTTAGATTACTCCAATATGAACTAATCTCCATTTAAAAAGAAAATACGGACTTGGTCCACTATAGTTGTGAGTGAACCCCTCACATGTATGCACATGATTTTAAGAGATATTTACTGTACTTTTTTAGAGTACTTAAAATTCAGTTTTATCTGGCTTTTTAATTTGGTAACGGCTGTTGGGGAGAACCGAAATAAATTAACCAATTTTATTAAATATTTTAGGAATAACGGTGGTTTTGGTTAACAACAGTAACAACCAAGAAACGGATTACCGTCATTTAATAAAGCAGCGCCATATTTTTTTCTACCATCAAAACAATGATTAAATTACTTTAAAAAATGTTTTTATATGTATTTGTGTGGAAAAGATTCTCTGAATACATATGTACAAAGCATTGCAATTCAAAATAACAATTTCAACCCATTTTACAGTTAAAAGCATACACTCATCGCTGAATTTACACGGCAGCTATGTTTTTGCAAAAATCGTTCTAACCGAAGTCGTGACGATCGATCTAGGAAGAAATGTTCTTTATAACCGTGTAAAATATGATAAGGATTAAAGGAAAAGAAGATTAGTTCATTAATTTTTAGAATCAATTACTATAATGCTTTCGTGATTTATAGTCAACTGCGGATAAAGTAAACAAAGGTATAAGGCAATCTTTAAAAGAATTGACTGGCAAAAGCAATGGTATAGATATATCGATAAGCGTGAGGTTGTGTGTAAGGAGAAAACCCCTAACAACATTTTATTTGCTGAACAAAAGTTATCAACCTATTAAAATGGCTAATTTTCATTTAAAATTATATAAAAATGTAAGATTTTACCACATTATTTTTTACAGTTATTCAAATTGCGGCGCCCCTCTCTAAATCGTATGTATGCGGTCGCACACACCTTAGGCCGGCTCTGGGCAAAAGAGGGTACTTTTCAAAGTGAATAAAAACGAGAGTTTCGCTTTTGACCCTAGATCAGTGGCGTAGCCAACGAGAGGGGAATAAGGCGGGTCACAACCCCCCCACCCATGAGAAATTTTTACCATGCAAAATGTATATTCTTCACTCCCTTATTGTATTTTTAATTTGCTTTTATTGTATTTTTAATTGCCCCTGATTGTATTTTTAAAAATAAAATCCACTGGTACCTATTTTTGTATTGTTAAATTATTGTCTTTTATCCAAATTACTAGGGTTTTTCTTCTGCTGTTATTGTATCATCTCGTTTATGTGTAGAACATTTTATGCTTACAGTATTTCCACTAGCTACAATTTATCGAATAGAATCTTCTCCTAGTTTTTTTGTCCTGGCTGTTGCCTCAATCATTCCGTACTATTTTGCAGCAGATTTTGAGCCGGGTACAGATTTTGATTTCTCTAAAATTTCAATTCTGTTTTCCAAACTAATTGTTTGTGTTTGCATAGGAATATTTTTTGTTGGCATCGTAGGACCAAAATAAAATTAAATAACTATCATAATAAAATATTATTATACAGAATGAAAGTATTATTTATATCCGCCCTTTATCAAGTTCTACGAGATCGTAATCCTACAAAACATGACAATATGGTACCCTTTCCTTTTAATCAATAGAATAATGCAAAACAGTCCCAGAGCCTAAGTCAGCATAAAACTCGGGTTAGAAATCTCTCATTCATCCTCTTTTTAAGTTTATACAAGTACATGCATAAAACATGCAGTATTTTTTGTGTATATTGATCGTTTATGTTGACATATCTCACACACACACAATTAACACATGATTTTACTATCACCGTTTCCCTTTGTCTTAGCCAGGCTCTCAGCAAGGAAATATACCCCCCCCCCCCCTCTCACATAAGAACATTGAGACAGGTATACAGGTTTATGTTAAACCAATTTTGCTGTCAAAGACACTATATGCCGTACAATCTCACAAAATTCGAAATTTCCACATATTCCAAGTTTCCCATACGTTGCAGGCAGCGGTTATAGACTTAAATTCCCACGGCCTCTCGCCTAACTTTTCCTCTCTCCTCTGATATGTCTGATGTCTATCTCTGCGCCACGGCACTAGGCACTTAATGGCTGACAAGAGAAGGGGAAAAAATAAAATAAAAATGAAATCATATTTGATCAGAGCCGACTTCCTGTTAACTGCGGGTGCTATGGCCTTTCTTGTAATCAGCTTTTGGGTGACACGTGACACATGGCTAGGCCGCGGACGGTCATTATCAGCGCTGCCGTTCTACAGTTATTCTTTGTTTAAGAGCTGTCTTAGTAGTGGTGAATTTAGAGATGTCACTGAACTGAATGGCGTTGCTGTTCGCAGTATTTACACGAAGGGGAGTTGAAAGGAGGGAGCACTTTTTTTATATACATACATTTTTTATATATATAGGAAGTCTGATTGAAAACAGGGGCGTAGTCAAGACAGGAAAATTTTCGGGATGGTGTGGGGGATGGATATAAAATGTAATGTTGCATAAATGAAATCTGAAAGATCATACTATCTAATGCGAAAACTTCAGGGGTGTAATTTGATGTCACATGCTATAAATTACCTTCAGTAGAAGAGTGTGGAAAACATAAAAGCCCATATTTATTTATACATTCTAATGCTGAGACAAGATGAAGGCATTATACCGTAATATTATCTCGTATGTCGTTCAAAAATTATTGTTGAGGTGTACACAGTGCATTATGTTATTAATGATTAATAAAAGAATATTTATAATAATCTAAACATAAAATTAATATTTGATCTCGATTATCAACAGATAGTTGTAAAATCATCCCAGCCCCTTCCTTAAAACACTTTATCTTGTCAGAAAATAATTACATTTTATCAAAGAAAAGGATGGTAATAAACGAAGTGAGAGTCGATTATATTGTTAAAGGGAACAGAGAATTACAGTTTTTATTTTTTAAATGTGGATTACTTTTTGCTGTAGGCCAAACACATCATATTACGCTTCGATTCTACGAAATATGACAGTTTTCTGTTAATGATTGATAATACTTGAAAATTACTTCTAAAGTCCTCTTCCTCAACTAATAATAATTTTAGATAATAATAAAATATCAGGAGAACTGCTAAAAATACCCGAATTAACGAGATTGACTCGTATTGTATGTTACTTTTGTATTAAGAGTAAAAGATTAAAAGTGAGTAAGTCGAAGATTTGATAGCAATTCTCGTAATGTTTTGTTTGACTACTGCTAGTTTGATTATTAACTATTTGCTAAGGTTGCATTACGTGGTACATTTGAAAATTATTTTAAATAGAAGGCTATTAAAACCTTCTATTAAAATAATTTTCATTTCCAATGGACTGGCTCTACTCATCTTTTATGATTTTGAGCTTTGTCAGAATGCAAGACCATTTATTATAAATTTCAATGCTTACAGTTACAAAATTTTGAAAACAAAATTATTAACAAACGGAAGGAACACTACTTGGTAGTAAAATTTAGAAATAAAGCAATTTAGGGTATTACTAAGATATTTGATAAATAAGTGAATTTTTAGGCAGTTATTTCAATACAAACTTTTGATAGTACAATCTAATGAACAGCTGGAACGAACACTTGAACACACAATTAAAACTTAGTACCATATATTTCGGTGCATGTGCAGATTTCGGAAGAGGAGTTCGATGCAGAATTTTTGGAACTTTTTCGAAAGCTTAAGTACAGGGGTTGGCTTATATACGGATCTGCTAATCGTGCAAAAAGAGTAAATAATTTTCCGTTCCCCCGGCTCAAATCGATGTACATCGATACCGTGGATAAATCTCTAAACATCGCCAAATATAGTACTTTTTATTTTTATAATTCACGTATCTTAAACATACACCGGAAATAATTGAATACCGCAAATAATTTGCGCATAAAATGCAAAAAAACCCTCACGGCGACGTGTTTATAGGTCGCAGGATTTTTTTTTTTTTTTAATCTCGGCATATATACAGATTTTGGTTTTCGGGTAAATTTGTGATGGAAAAACGCACTCGCGGCTTATACACGGATCGGCTTATATTCGGAAATAGACGGCAATAAAACAGTACTTGCCGATATCAAATAAATTAGGTAATGACTGAAATCTTAACGATTCAATCTTTTTTATCAGTTCTATCTTATATTACAGACCGTTTGTTTGTGAGTTTTGAACTTCTTTTAGACTCCGATTTCTTTTCTCTCTCTCTCTTTTTTTTTTTTCTTTCCTTTTGTGTTACTTGTCTTAAAATGTCTGTGGAATTGAAATCCCTGTCAGGTAAAGGTAGGGCGTCTGGTTTAGTGATGATTCGTTTATACAATATACAGGATGTCGCAAAAAGGTGGTAGCGGCTTTAATTCTAGAGATAGATGGGCAATGTAAATTGATAAAAAGTTCAAAATAAGTTCGGAAATAAGATTTTGTTAAGAAAAAATTACTCTCGCTAATTTTCAAAAAGTTACACTTTTTAAATTTTTAACGACTCCGTACAGAAAAATTCTCGATTAGTAAAATGTGCCCTCATACACTAAAGATGAGATGTACCGGATTTCAGCCTTTCATCATAAAACGTCTCAGAGATATGAACCCTTTTAATGAAAGATAGTCGGGGCTATACATGAATTTGAATGTAAACGTTGGAAAAACATATTTTCTTGCGTAATTTCTGACATTTCTTCTTGCGTCGACACCTGAAATGCGATCATCCGATGTTCCCATAGTTCGATTTTCCCCCCTTCGAGATCCATTGAAAAGTGGTTTAAGTCAGCATATATTTATCTTTATACCTCTGACAATTTTTAGGATATAATTCTCAAATTTTGTACATAGCCTCATTCTTGCATGGGGCACGTCTTACTAATGGGATATTTTTTTTTTTTTTACGGCGTCGTATACAATTCAAACTTTTTCAAAATGAACACGAGGAATTTTTTCTTAACGGAGTCTTATTTTCGACCTTATTTTGAACATTTTAAAAACTTACATTGCTCACTTATCTTTAATAGATAAAGAATTAAATCCCGATACCACCTTTTGGGGACACCCTGTATAATACGAGATAACAAGTTGCTTCTTTTCAGAATACACTTAGTCCAAGAAGACTGATTGATTATATTTTTAGTGTGATAATTAGCGGTGAGGGGACAGTATATTATATAATGTAAATAATTTCCTTGTTAATGTGTCATTTACAGAAGAATGTAGATGTTTTGTTTATTTTTATTAAAAATTTAGGGGAGAGGGGCCTTGGTTTGTGCAGAAAAGATGTAAATTTCTATATAAGAAAGGAAAAATATGTTTAGAGATTTTTGGAAAAAATGACTAGTATAGCGGTCTTTATTAAGGTGCTTAGAAAATTTGACCAAGAGGTTTTTTTTTATCGGCTTAGAATATCTCGAGGAATTGGTTGCATATTGATACGATTTCTGAACATTGTCACCATACATAATTGAATCGCATTTTATTTCCTAAAACTGACTCATTTATTGAGGATTTTTGTTTTGGGGGAAACATGTCTGTAAGCCCATTTAGAACAGATGGCGGCGTATTATTAATTAATTTTTATTTTGTTTTCTTTTTTAAGTTTTACGTTCTTTCAATAGTAGATTTTTTTAAATATTCGATCTAAACAATGTACGATGATTGAAAGTGTATAATATAGGGAATTAATTAGTGAAAATACAGACGTATTTAAAATTTACTTCGTGAATCTCTTATTTTCTAAATTGCATTCAGTTCATAATACAAAAACTTGAAAATTTTGCAGAAAGAATACGTTTTCTAAAACTTTTTACAGAAATAGAATATTTGTTTGTAGTAAATTACTTTTTTTATACGTATAATTATTGAATTGCAAGATATTTATTATGTTTTAGCGTTTCACGTTCAGTTTTGAACCCAATTCAGTTTAATAACACGTGTTTTAAGTGTTTTAAGTTTCGTGGATACTTAGAAAAAATACATCTGAAAAATACCTGTGCAAAAACTTGCATAGTATTCTTGATCCAATTTCATAGATATTGATAGTTAGTTATACAGACTTTGATTCCTTTAGAAAGTATGTCAGTTCTTTTATAAATATGTTAAGTCTTCCATTTGCATTTAGTTTTCTATACTTTTTGATTACGTGCCTGTTGTTCTATAACAAAAACAAGAAAATATTCACGAAGTGAGATGTTTGTTTTCCGGCATCAATGATATTGTGAAGGAAGAACACATTTACAGGCAGAGAATATAATTTTTACTTGTCCCTGAAATTTCGCTATTTTGGGCGCGTTTTTTTAAATCCTAACTTTTATAGTTTTGTTCAGTTAAAAAAAACTTAAGCGTAAATTATTTTTTATATTGTTCTTGAGCTGTGTCTTACGTTTTCTATCTAATGACTTAGATGATTTCAAAACTGAACTCAAGGACGATATTTATTATACAGGTAGATGACAGTTTAAGAAATTTCCTACTATAGAAAATTACATATATTTGAACTCTTTTAATTGAGGGACTGCGAGAACAGTCAGCTTTGACTTTTAATAGAATTCCCTGTTTCATTTTTGTATTACTACTTAACCAGAAAAAAATTCAAGTGAAGGGCATAAAAGATGGAAAAGGTTGAGTTTTTCACAAAAAGTCTCTTATTGACATCCAATTAATAAACATTTAATTTTTTGGGAGGAACGCAAGTACCTATTGCCCACCCCCTGGCTACGTCCCTGCTAGAAAACACTCATGGAGCTTGTATTCCTAGCATTCAAAAGTTGCTATACCCTAATTGTGAATGGAATAAGTAAGTAGGGTTCACAAGGGAATTTTAATGATTCAGAAGCATGATTTTGCCTTTTCTAACAAGAGACGGCCCCCTTTTTTTTCACTAACTTCAAGGGACTATACTGTAGTTTTCTTAATTTATTCGTGATTATCACGATTTACTTGGCCTGGCCTGGACAAAATTAACCATTACTAAGCAAACGCCCTGTTAGAACAAGCTCCATATGTATGGGCAACTTTGATTAAATAATACTTAAATGTGGCTTTGAAGTGTAGCTTTCACAAATTTCATTAAATAAAAATTGGATGTTATATTTTAAAGCATATTTTTAACACATTTGTAATATACCATTTGCTTTAGCAGAACCACTATTATGATTATTTTTAATTATTTGTAGTTGATGTCCCACCACCATTAGTGCCTGTACCTCTAAAAGCTGAAGAGGAATCGCATCGACCTCCATTGCCTACGTAAGTAATCGTTATTTTTAGTACTTAAAATTGAGTTAACATTAGAATTTGTTACACTGCAAATACTTCATGTATGTCAGAATATTACTGCCATTGCTATAATAATAATAATGAAAATACCCTGTTGCATTTTATATTTAAAATGTTATTTATTTCATGCATATTTTCTTATTTGCAAGTTTATCAAGTTTTATATAATTTAAGTTTGTCTTAGAAATATTAGTATTACAGAAATTTTGAATGAAAACTATTACACTTTGAAATTTAAATGTATAGTTTTAATAAACCTCTAACAATATTTATACCTGTAACAATAATAATATTCTCTTGATTATTTATGCAATATTTAGAAAATTTAATCAAATTCCATGTATACATTAGGAAATATTTTCATTTTATATACCAGGGGTGACCAACGTTTGTGTATGTAAGATTATTATTTTTTATCTTATAAGTGTGGTATGATCGGCTTGTTGTCATAGGCTTAGTCTAAATGGGAATCCACCTTAAATAAGGCGCATAAGCAGTGCTGTATTTACCATGTAAGACAATAAGTATTTCTAATCGTGTAAGACATTACAAGCAATCGACCCAAATTGGCTTTGTGATCAACTTGTTGGCCTGCCCTAGTAAGAGTATACACCTATTGGGCAAAAAGTTATTGTTACACTCTGGAAATACTCTGAAAATAATGCCAGAGTACCCCCCCCCCCCAAGATTGCATAAATATTTTTAACATATTAACTTGATAATAATAGTACTTTTTACTTTTAACTAGAGTAAATGAAAATCATGCCAGAATTTTTTGAATGATTTTTTATGAATTTTTGTGTCAGTAAATTTATAACAGTTATTATTTGACAGTTCATATGAATACTATTCTCTTTTTAAGTAACTGTTTTTCAATATAGCATACCTCATTTAACTGAAAAAGAAGTTAGGAATGCTCTTTTACAAGAAGTATCATCCCATTGTTGTTATGGCACAAGAGCTGTAAGAGACATGGCTGTAACTGAAATAAAACATTCCATAGCATTTCATGTAAGCTTTTTTTTTCTTTTCTTTTTCTGTCTATCATAGACTATGCAGTGTATATAAGGTGTGAAATTTTTTTGTAATTTGCAGTGTGTGAAAATGTTAAAAAAAAAAAAAAAAAAAAAAAAAAAAAGACATTTATTAAGAAAGAGTATGTAAAATTGTTTAAGCACCTGGATGAAAATTTTCCTGGGAGGTTGGGGGGAGGGGATATCTATATAACTTTGGAATTACTTTTAACTATTACTTTTACTATTTCTGGAATTACTTTAAATCTTTTTAAATATGTAAATCATAACATCAAAATAATGTTTAGATTTTTGATTTTTTTTTCTTAAGTACCAGGGCCGTACCTAGAACATAATTTAGGGGAGGGTCCAAAAGTTTCATAAGGGGTCCAAACGGGGGGAAAAAGCAGAATTTTTCACAAAAAGACTTCATCATTATTATTTTTAAACATAATTCTAAACTAAGTTTTAGAATTTTGGGGGAGGGGCAGACCCCGGATTCTCCTCCCTACGTATGACTTTGCTAAGTACACTATAAATACTTAAGAAAACAATCAAATATCCAATCTCATCTTAATTACTAAATGATGTTTTAATAAATATCATATTTATGTTGTTGATATTATTGTTAAACGTAATTTAAAAAAAAAATTCATGTACACTAATTCTAACGTAAATATAAAATGTTCATATGATACTGTGAAAGCATTCAAAGAAAGAAAAAAGTTCAAAATAAATGATATACTAAATCATGGAAATAAAATTAAAATTTTTATAATTTAAAAGTTTTTAAAAATTTATTTTAGCTACAAATTAATTTAAAAACATTTTTTAAATTAAAAATTGAGAAATATGTTAGAGATTATTTTTAAAAATCTGTAAAATTAGGGTTTAATTTTACAGGTTTAATTTTAAAAAATCTTGTTTTTTTGTGATTGTTCAAATTAAATATATAGATACATATTTGCACTCTATACAATGATTTCTATTAAAAAATAATAACTTGAGAAAACCCTAATATATGTTTAATGAAATTTTCTTGTCTGTTTTGTTGAAAATAAAAGGCAGTATTTTAATAAATGTAATTATTTGTTTTTCCAGTATACACTAGAAACTTTCACTGAAAAAAGGACTACATGCTGGGCTTTTGAACCTTATAAAGGTATGAGTTCCGAAAGAAAATATTTATATTAATGTTGGCATAAGGTAAATGATTGTGCTTGCTTGAAATAATACTTGTGTTGCATTTGTGCAGAAACTTTCTAAGAAAAACTTTTCAGTCTTGTACCTCATTGGGAGTAATACATTCTTTTATATAATGAAACTACAATTTAACATTACTCACATTTAACATTTTCCTGCCGACAGTGTCATTTTCTATTGGTGTAAAATATTTTACTATACTGGTAGTGCTAAAAAAATCCAGTTAATAAAGCTACATTTCCTACATTTTTTTTTTTTTTTTTTTTCATTATTGGATAGTTTGTATGATGATCTAAATACGAATCACATAATTTACTCAGCGACTGAAGCTATCCAAGCTGTTAAGGCAGTGAGAGCTTTTTTTCAGGAATTGTAAGTCAAGTCAAATGTATAAAAACTCGACTATTGAAAATGAAATTTGTGTCGCAAATTGTTAAGAAAGCACAAAGTAAAATAACCAATTCCAGTAAAACATAATTTTGAAAATTAACATCTAAATTACTGTACAGGAATAATCAAAAGGTATGTAGCATAAAGTGCTCTTTAAATCATTGTCAGCAGTTTATTTTTCTCCAACTCTGATGTTGAGTTTCCTCGCATTTAACGTTATTTCGCTTTGGTTCTTTGAATGAAGTCTTTTTGGTCCTTATAAACTTTGAGCTAATTTAATATCAAACTTGATACTAAATATTGTCAGGCAATAAAAATGTTTAAATTACTATTTATTGAGTGAAAGAAATTTTTTTTATTGTATTTCCCGTTAGCTGATCCACTGTACCCCATTTGTTGACCCAGTGTACTCCTTTATGGGGTACAGGGTAAACAAAAAGTACTTTAGAAAAAGTGGTTTTTACTGTACAAAAACTATTCTTAGAATTGAACTAAAATTAATTAGGATAGTCGATAGATCAGAAAACATAATGTAGCTTGATATTCTGTTTTTAAAATATTTTTAGAATTATATTTAAAAATCGAAAAACTGACCCACTGTACCCTCCATCTCCCTATAGACATAATATTTTTCAAAGAAAATTCCTTGCAAAGCATAAAAACAACATTAAATATATTTTTTGTTTGCTCCATCATATCCTTGCGAGGATAAATAAAATAGAGGGAAAAAAAGAATAAATAAATGACTATTATGGGTGGAATTTACAACTTGCAATGTGATTATATAAAGAAAATTGCTTTTTGCTGTAACTTTCAGAAATGGAATAACAGGAATGTAGAATTTCTGTTTAACCCGTAGAAAAACAGAAGACTTGAGCTACTTCAAAATCCAATACATTGAAATCTAGCATATTAAAGCAAACACTTTGTACAAATATTTCGAGTAGGTATTCACTTGAGCTTTTCAATTTTTTCGACTAACCAGCACTATCACTAAATACTAACTAAAGGATTACAAATGGCACAATTTTAACTGCTTTTTTACATTTAATTTACATTAATTTTTTACATTAACACCAACAGCTATATGGAGATAGCTGTTGGTTTTCACTCATTAGCTTTCTTTAAGTGTGTACCTGCAACTGAATTAAATTCATTACATCTTGTGAGTGAGTTAGTGAGCTTCGGGAGGTTACTTTGTGAGTTGAGTCGTAGTTGTAGCTCTATTCCTCCCTGTGCATAGTGACAAATATTGATTATCGACACTGGTCATAACATTTGGCTGTCCATGAACCTCCAGGATGCCAAATCTGTAGTTAGAAATAGTTTCCAAAGTCTATGAACTACAGAAGGTTTGACATTTAGCCATATGGCCACTTGTGTCTGACTTTGTCCTGCCTCTATTCTCCCAATAGCTCTCCATCACAGTTCTTTGGGCAGAAGATGCCTGAAGGTCATTGCTATAAATTGGCTATCTCCAATTTCTTACCCTACAATCCTAGCAAAAATTCCAGGCTTGATCTCAAACATCCAATTTTATGCTCTTAGCAAATTATTTGTTCCGATTTTGTAATGCCACTGATTTGCAAATTGCGACTTTACTCATATGGATTAGCTTATTTTTGAGCTTTATTGCTATTTTTGTGATATTTTTTAAACCAGTGTAGATACTAGAGATCAATAATAGGCTAACACCCTTGTATCTGGGTTCATGACGATCCTTAAAAATATTTGAAATAGTAGAGAAATGCCTTAAATTTCAATTATTCTGAAATTATTTTTAAAAGTACTTGTATCACTTCCTTAGCAAAATAAAGTATTTAAACATAAAGACAAAAAAATATTCTTTTCATCTGAAAAATTATTAATTTTAACAGTTTTAAGTTTTACTGTTGTCACTTTCATTGTATCAGTAAACCCCCCCCCCCCCCCAAAAAAAAAAAAAAAAAAAACTTGTAATGTGGGTGATTTAGGTTAAGTGTTGCAATCTCTGTCCCCCAGCTATGAAAACTTTATGAAAAATCAGATTACAATGGAATTATTAAGCTTTGACAGGATAATAATTTACTAGGTAAGAGCTTTGCCGTGTATGCATGCTAAATGTCAAAATATTACCAATGTTTGTTTTAATTCGTTTCCACTGTTCATTCATTGATTATAAAGATGGTTAAATATCATGACCCAATGGCAGAATGTTGTCATGCTTTCTGCAACAAGCGGCAGAAATGCAAAAATGTTTCTGCAGCATAATTTATATTTATGTATGCATGTACACACAAAGATGCAGGTGCTTATAAACATTGTTAATTGAAAATTGCAATTGCATAAAAGTGGTCTTCAGCACATTTTTCAACTCTGTTGAAGACAATTTGTCTGCAGAGGATCATTTTGTTCCTGCGACAGTGTCATTGTGGCATCCTGTTTCTGCCACAGGGCATCATGAAATGAAGCTTTTTCTAAAAAATTTATGAAGGTTAGAAGTAAAAGATCAAATGATATTTATTTTGAATTCAGTCCTTCCAAAACTGTACAGACTTTGATAGAGGCAAATTATGTACAGGCTATCTTTTTCATAGATTGTTTTAAATTTACAATACTAAATTCTTATCACTTTTAGACATTCCTGGGAAGGAAGTTTTCAAAATTAACAGATAATAGGATACTGGTTACTTTACCTTGCCATGTAGTATGTGAATCGGAGAGTTTTGCTAAAGATACGTGAATAATGCGTCATTTTGTGCAGTATAAATTTTATTCCTTTGTTGTTACATTTCTAAATATTTTGGTCATAAATAAAGGATATGCGAAATTCTTGTAAAATTTAAGTTTTTCTCAAAGTTGGTATTTTAAATTGATGAAAGTTTGCTTTGAACTTCTGACTTCCATATTTAAATTTTTCATCTAAGTTTATGGCAAATATTGATACACATCGATTAACATAAATCTAAAATGGTTATAAATGCACTATCAAAATGTTTAAATTAAAAGTGATATATAGATGTGTGTCTTTATTTGTTAAGCAGAACAGCAATTTTTTTAACTTAAAAAAAAATATATTTCACAATTATACTTTTTAAACTGTCATTTTATTTTATTAATATTTTTTTTCCATAAATTGAGCATATAATTTTTATTTGTTAATTTATTCAGTTCTATAAATACTTAAATAAAAATAATTTAGCTTTTTTCTTCACAGTTTACTGTGAAACTGCTATTTTAAAAATTGCTTCAAGGAGCACTTTCATATTTTATTAGAATATATTAAAACACTTGTAATATTGAAAGTGAAACAACAATAACAACAACAACAAATCCCTCTGTGTATGTGTGTAATTATATTATCTTTTAATTTAAAGGAGGCAGTGGTATCAATGATAATGATATAAACGAAGTGCCTTCTCCATGGGATATTCCCGCCTCTCCTCCTGAATATTTTAAAAATCACGTGTTCCATACTGAAGTTCCTCATACTGCTTCTATAAAGAATTGTCATGTTTGTGGGGGTGTTGGAAGAAAAAGGTGCAACTCCTGTTCAGGTAATGGATGGGTAAGTTATAACAAACTACAGTTCAAGCAAAATTTATCATTTTTTACAGACTTATATGAGTGGATTTTCCCTTTAGAATCACTGTTCAATAAATTGTTGGTATTGTTCACTTTTTTATTGCAAATCTACTTTCAAAGTATTGAAAATATTTGTTTAAATTTTCCCCTTTAAGTAGTAGAATATTTTCCAAACGAAGTTTTCAAAATTATTAAACATTTACTTCATTATTAAACATCTTATTAAAAAGGATTAATTTTAATACTTTTATTTACTTGTAAAGTAATATAAAATTCCAATTAATAAAATTATATCAATATGTTCTTAACTAGAACAAATTTTGCAAAATTTTAATAAAATTAACTTTAGAATCTTGATAAATTTAACTAAAACGAAATACCCTTTTTAAAATTCAATATTAAAAAGTTGTTTAACACATTCACTGTTGATCACGCTCTAGTGCAGGGAAAAAGACATTAAATATTAATACACCTTTATGTGACTGCCAAAGTGTTAAGTCAAATATATTTATTTCTATGTCTTAGACACTTTTAGGATAAAATACTGTATACATACCATAATTAATATAAGGGAAACATTTTACTAATTGGGGATTTTTTTTGGACAGGAGCCATTTTAAGTTTTGTATTTACTCAAATTTTTACTCCTGAAAATTTCAATTAATTTCATAAAATGCTGTACCTTAATTTACGTAAGTGTTTAATTTATTATATATAGCTGCATGCCCATTCTTCACAAGGTTGGAAACGAAAATTTTTTTTTACATGTGTAATTTGAATTAATTCCAGTGATGCGGAATTTTAAAAATGCAAAATTATTTGACTCTTGATGTACAATTTGCGTCATGGGTTCAGGAAATCTCTTCTGTTGAAATTACTGCGGGCTATATTAACGCAAAGGAGAATTACTTATCGTTTAGTTAGTTGTAAAACAATAACCGTTCAGAGAGGATGAATAAAACACTTTTAATTTTATGAAATATTTATTAACATGGCGTATTGTGATTTATTCATATTATACTCCCAAATCTACTAATACTACCTCTATTACTTATCTTAATACAATCTATCTCTGCTTCTTGCTCTTTACTGCTCAACTTAAAGTAATAGCTTATATTTGGCACCTATGGGACCTTTTTTATTCCATGGTAATTCTTTGCAATTTATTCATTAGCACAAGCAATAATCATTTCACGTTATGGTTGCCATTAGGGAAGCTCTCCATACATATTTAATTTATGCATTTTTTTTCAGATTGGCATACTTAACACCGCAAAACATCTAATTTCGCCATAGTGGAAAGTATTCAAGCAATAACATATTAAATATTCTTGTATCATCCAATATATCGATATCTTATAAATCCTCCATGGTTCTGTCTTGTAAAAAACATCAATTTGTGTAATCTCGAGGAGCTACTTAGAATCGTTTTAATTGCAAATAGGACATTAGTGTTGCAGAGTTTACAAATTTCGCACACTTTTAACTTAACAACATAAAAGATACTCTGGGTAGTTGAGGCAGTTAATCTAATTATTTCGCACAGTAGTTTTCAAACAGGGTGTAATACTGAAAATTATGATGAAAAATTTTTTGCTCTATATAATACCGATATGTAGGACCGTAATCCAATATTAAAATAAAACTACAGTTGTTGTTGTTATTGTGTCCATGGATAGACCATGGAAAGAGGGGTGCCAGTGCCTCTGAGGGGGTTGGACTTCTACTTGTTGGTCCCTAATTTTGAACCAATTCCAGAGGAGGGACCAACCACCACCTGAAATTGGCACCCCCAGAGGTATCGTTTAACAACTTGGAGGACTTTGGAGCCACGACGGATTTTATGTGCACCAGCTAAAGTTGTAACATGCATATGCTAGGAAACATATATGGCTGCAGCATAATTAAAATCCAAAAATAAAAAAATGTTAATATATTTGCTTTAAAACATATTTTGTAACTTTTAAAATGAAGAAAATTTTCAGCTACGTTAAATTTTTAAATCTAAGCAACGGATTAAAGTAGCACTTATAATAATAATCATGAATTTCTTCCTTTAGTTTTTCTATTGTAAGTTTTATCAAAATATCGTCTCCTTGTGTTAAAAAAGAATGGAAATACATTAAGATTGTGGTGTAATTTTTACGTATTTACAGAACGGGAAATTTTTTAAAACATCGTTTTCTAATGTACCCTAAATCAATTGATGTCACAGAAGCAGATTTCACTCGAGATGTGAAAATCCTGTGCCTCATTTAAAAACTTTATCGATACGTTGAAAAAACACAGTTATTCTAATCTTCTCTGTGGCAACCTATCTTAAAAACTTGTGCCATAATTGATTTATATCATGGCATAAACTGTCCACGTTGATCCTATTAAATTCTAAACATTATATTATATTAAAATTCGTGAAAAATTGCCTAATTTATATACTTATTTTGTTTTTATTTTAAGAAGGTGAAATGAATCTTTTATTAGTCAAAATATCAAAAAGTTACAATGGATAGAATTCAAGCTGCAACAGTTTTAAAATTATTTTATGAAAAGTGATCTTTAGTAAAAAAAAAGTTTAAAAATCTGCAAATTATGTTACATATTCAGAAAAAACTGTTTTTAAAAGAAAATTTTCTCCTCTATCCAATGATGTAAATGCCATTGTGCTACAAGTGTAATTACTGCTATTATTATGCATTAAGTGAGGAAAAATGCAAAAAATTGCATAAAACATTAAAAAAAATCCTCTTTTGAATTTTGAAAAAAATTGCTTCAAGGTGCATAACTATATGCTTAGAACTTCCTGTGTACCAAATTTGGTGATTCTGTGTGTAGCCGTTTGTCCGTAACACCACAGACAAACAAACAGACAGAAATCTTTTATAATTAGTAGAGATGTCTATGATCAATATTTAAGGAATAAACACAGTAATCAAGTGGTTTTGGGGACATCTTCAATATACATTCCTGTTACATGCATTAGCAATGATATATAACTAACTAGCATTAAAGTTCATTTAAATGAATTTTTTTTTTCATTTGTTTCAACGGGACATTTCTGTACATTGTTTTTAATTGTAAAGGGGTGATTTCATTTTACAGATGATTCTATACATCTTATCAGATTATTTATTTATTTTCCTGGTTTGTTATAAAAACATTTCTTTTGAATACAGGAATAACCTAAAGTTTTAATTTTAGGAATACTGCTTTTCTTGTCATGGTGATGGACATAAGGCATCTGCCTTAGAAAGTGAAAATGGACGTTGCATGCATTGTCATGGTACTGGACGAAGAAAGTATGTTAACATTTTCTTAAACTTATCTAATTCCATTAAATCTCATTTCAGATGGTTCGTACTGTATTTCCTTGAACTGTTTTATTGAGAGTAGTGTAAGGATGACAGTATCGAATTTCATGAGAACTTCAATTTTCTTAAAATGGGCCTCTTGAGATCAGTGGGAAGTAGGGGGAGGGATTACCATCCATCTGAGTGTGCTTAAACCTACTATTGAATCCATACTTAATGTGTTCACTCTCTTCACTGAAGAAATGCAATAGAAAAGATCTTCTTTGGCCAAGTAATTGGATTTTGATGCAGCATTCAAAAGAGCATTCTGGGAAACAACATTAATTAAAGATGAGTATTCTCCATTACATCTTTTCAGTAAAGAGGATCATTGGCATAAATTGGCATGTAACATTGGCGGGAGGAGGGAGGCAAAATGTCTCCTGTTGTAGAAGATATTTTCAGATAGATGATATGTGAATTTTCTTAAATTGTTTTGGGAGGCAATTGCCCCCCCCCCCTTGCTCTAGTAAGTTAAGTACAAAATTAAAAATGAACAGATCAGAGAAAAGAGTGATACACCTCTAATAATATGCTTTGTCATACTTGCCACCCCTCCCTCAAAGCTTTTCTAGATCTGTAACTGCTTGGGAATCGCTTGTTTTTTGGAAGCTTCTGATTTTTCTGCTATGTCACTATGTTGTATTACATTTTAGTGTGTATTAAACTAATTTATTTATTGTTTAAGTTTGCTTAAAAATTTATTAAATTGCTGCCAAAAGAATGTAACTGTTACTTATAGCCAGGGCTGCTGCTGACAGTAATATGGCTTAGTACCAGCTTTTATGCCGGGTGCCCTTAGGACCTATTTTCGTAACACTGCCATCGTCTCACACTTAAATACTTCGAAATGGATGTTTTCAAATAGCATATACATGTGATGCTATACTTTTTAGATACTTATTATTGCAGTTTTAAATTTTAATGTAAACTTACTTAGTAATTTGAAGCTTGTATAAAATTATTTACATGTAATCATTATACAGTAAAAATTGGATAATTCATCTCATTTAGAATCAATAAGTTGAAGTCAAAGAGACCAAGAAAAAAAAATTAACTTTAACATAAGAAATTATCTGTCTAAAAATTAAAATAAAACAATAATATTGTCATCCATAGTCTGCATATAGCTCAAAATATCATGCACATTGCTGCAGTGTAGGATATTTTTGTGGGAAGGAGCACAACCCTTCCATAAACCTGTTGAGGGATGGAACAGTTATTTTCCAAGAAAATTTTCCGCAAAATATAAATTTTTAGAGATTAAAATATATTAAGATAAAGTTTTGGAAAACAGCTATATGGTCTTACGGGCCCCCTAAACCCCAGTCTTCAGTACTATGGAATGATATACCCTCATTTCCATCAACCTGTCCCCCCCCCATTCAACAGTCCTGCTTACAGATGCACATGTAAAAGGAATTCTGAGACTGATTTCAACATGGTTAAAGTTTTGAATTTAACAATTTTTAAGTATTTTAAGACAAATATTTTACATAAAATCAATCTCAAATTATCAAATATTTAGATTTATTTGTAAAGTTTTAATCATAAGGCAAGAGTTTTTGCAGAAAAATGATATTTCACTGTTCCATGATCAATTTTAAACTTGAATTAAAAATTAAAAGATAAACAGTACTTTATTAAAAGGTTAAAAGGTAATACGGAGGTATTCCCATAGTTAACTTATTAAAAACACTACCGCTTTCCTCCGGAAATATATTTCGGTCGCATGATCCAGGACCATCCTCAGTCCGTCATCTTCCTCGCGGGAATGATGTGGCCTCCTGCCTCCTCTTCTTTCTCTTGGTCGGATGGTCGTGGGCCATGCGACCAAAATATATCTCTGGAGGAAAGCGGTAGTGTTTTTAATAAGTTAACTAAACAGTACTTGTTAGGCTAAGGTGTATTATCTGGGGGGGGGGGGGGGGTAATTTTGACATTTGAAGTTTTGCCATGGAGGTGCTTGTTTCGATTATTGTATCTATGGAGTATTCAGAGTATTTTCTCTACTAAGCTCATATTAAAAGATAATAATTAAAAAAAGCCATTATTCAACATTAGAATCAGTCTTGGAAACTAGCGAAGTACAACCTTAAATAATAGTACAAAATTCTATACAAGACCTTTCCCCCCCCCTTTTTCTCGGTGAGTTAAGAAAAACATGTCAAAATAGTTTTAAACAATTCACTTAAAGATCCATTATTGAAATTCAATTACTTGAAAAACAAAATTAAAACTTATGATATTTACAAAGTTTATATGAACAATAAATAACTATATAAAGAAGATAAAAATTTACAGATACTTTTTATTTTCATTCTGGTCAGGTGTTGGAAGTGCAATGGAGATGGAATGGCTAGCTGTAAAGGCTGTTCTGGAACTGGACAGATCAAATGTTATATTCGTCTTACAGTTACTTGGTTAGTTAATAAAATACATTTATTTACTAATTTAATTTTTATTAATAGCATAAAACTAATTGTTAAGCTAGTGCATTAAAGTTATGTCAATATTTTTTTCCAATACAATCATATAACAATATAATATTATATTTAAACTTTATTAGAACATTATTTAACTTTTATTCCCATTTACAAATTAACTGAACAAAGCTGAAAGAGAAATACTTATCTTTATGTTGAATTTAAGTTTTTTATCAACTGAACTGACTAACTGTATTTATAACTCAAATCAAAGATTTGATGATAAAATATACACTTATACCCTACAAAAGTGCAATTATTCAGGGGTTCAAAAGTAAAATTTTACCTTATACTAATAAATGTATTAAAATAAATAGTTTCGGTACCCATCACTCAATAAAATCATATTCATTCTTAGCTAAATAGATTTTAATGAGCGACTGATTTTTTTTTTTTTTTTTTTGTGATGAACATTATTCAAACCCATTAAAATCTATTTAGCTCAGAAAGAATATGATTTTATTGAGTGATTAATAAGCACTGTTTTTTTTTTCGGTGACGAACATTATTCGAACCTAAAATGGGTGAGTCACCTGTTGCCATCTCCTAAACTTGGAGAGATATTATGAAATAAGACTATTATTATAATTAATAAATAAAATTAATTACTTTTGAATTGGTTGTTAGTTAATTGTTCATACAAAATTTATAATATAAACACATAAGCACATTATGCATAAAATGAATTTAGTGCATACATAGTACATAATGTTTTCAGAAAAAAATTATCAGTGTTGTATTGTTTGAATGGAGCAATTAAGCATTCAATTTTCTAGCAAGGGAGTAATATTGGGAGTACATTTTTCATTAAATTATTAGACATGCTGTTTGTCAGTGATTTAGAACAGAACTAAAATGTTGTCTCAGAAATTTCAGAGAGATAAAAATCATCCCTTGTGATCACTGTACAAGAGGGGTGATTTTTTGTATATTCATAATTTTCGTATTAACTTATAAAGTAGCTAATTGTGTACAGTTGACAATACAGTTGTGCACATGCTGTCCACTCCTTTTTTTTTTTTTTTTTTTTTTTTTGCTTCAGGTGAAAAAAATGTTTATCTGGTCATCTACACTAAAGAGATGAATAGGACTAACTAGCAGATGAACAATAGAGTTCAGAATATCTTTTTTACTTTTTGGTGACAGCGTTGCTATCTAAAGAATTTACTAGGACAAATGATGGGTAAACGTGTGTTTCTTGCAATATTCCAGATTGAAGAATTCACCTGAGTGAGATAATGGGTTTCAGTGTTATTTTTTTCCCCTCCATCTTTATTAGAATTTTTATTTTCATGAGCTTAAGGTAATTTAAAAAAAAAATTAAGTGGTCATTTTAATACACATTTGTATTGATTCCTTTCCAGTTGATTTGATTTGATTAACTGGTTTTATTAAGCAGAGGGTTCAATATTTCTTTTTGTAATCTACTACACATATATGTAATGGATTGCAAAACTCTTTTATGAGCTAACTTATGAAATATGTTTGAGTTACATGAATAATAATATTAATTTTTTTATTTTATTTTCATATTATAAGGAAAAAATTTGACTAAATGTAAAGATAGGAACTGGAAAACTGTATAAAATACTTGATTTTGTAACTTTTACAAAAATTAATTTTTTGTGTGACTGTTCGATTGTATAAAAACTTACCTCATTCAAAATATTTAATAAAAACGTGGAAATAAAGGCTACTCAAGACCTTTACCAGATGCCTTGTGTATAAATTTTATGTACTATATTACATATATAACATCCTTGAACTACGGATGTATTTATCTTTTCTGTAGACAGTATCTTAAATATTTTTTTATAGATTTATGAATTTTATTAATTATATTTCTGCAATAACTTTTTGTTTTAGAAGTAAAGTAGTATTTGATCAATACCCAGGCAAGGTTAAAACAATATGCGTCACTACTTTCCATGGTGTGATTTTTTTTTTTTAACACTAGGGTGCTTTTTTGCTCAATCCCAGATTTTTGTCTATGCAGTCGTGTCGAAAGATTTTGTAGATATGAACTTTTCAAATGTGTTTGCCAGATAATGTGGAGGGGGTGAGGAATTAATAAAATCTTGAAAGTCGCACAAGGTTTCCAATTTTTGATAATGGATCATTGAGTTTGGTGCCAAAATGCAACAATTTATAATAAAGGGAGAGTATAGTTAGAAAGTGCCTGGCAAAGATTGTAAAACAGTTTTAGTAGGCAATTGAAATCTATATTAAAATTCCAAAGAACAGAGAAGACAAATATGGCACACTCATAGATTGTGATACACTTTCTAAATGGTATTTAAAAGGATGGTTGGAATATGTTTGGCGGAGGTCGTAAAGCAGGTTTAGTAGGCGATTTAGTATAGATTTCAATTCCAAAGAAGTGTTTTGTAGAACAAGGAAGGAAAACACGGCACACTCATTGATTATGATGCCCATTCAAAACAGTATTTAAAATGGTAGAGGATAGTTGGAATATGCTTAGCGGAGGTTGTAAAACAGTTTTAGAAGGTGATTTTAAGATAGATTTCAGTTCCAAAGATGCATTTTATTTAACAAGAAAGGTGAGCACAGCACACTCGTGGATTATGATGCCTATTCCAAATAGTATTTAAAATGGTGAAATATAGTTAATATGCTTGGTAAAGATTGTAAAACAGTTTTAGTAGGCAATTTTAAGATAGATTTTGATTCCAAAGATGGGTTTTATGGAACAAGGAAGAAAAATAGGGACGATGCATAAATTACACCGGTCAAAACGATTTTTGGGTCTGACTTCTACATGTTAAATTTTAGTTCCTCCTATGCCAAAACTAAGGAAAATAATTCTTTTTTTAAATGAAAGTTTGCTTTTGTAGAAATTAAAGCAATTTTTTGGCAAAAATCACTGATTTATATATTTTTTTTTTATAATTCCACTCTAAATTATGATCAGAAAAGTTTTTGCTGGATATAAGTCTTTTTTTTATTCAAGATTTGTGATAAACAATAATATATAAATGTAAAATAATAAGAAATTAATGTCTAAAAGTGAATATTTTTCGTATTTCTTTTATGTTCGTATGAGCAAATAATACTACAAACAAATAATACTACAAGCAATACTACAGAGTTACAAATAAGAAAACAGTTTACTTTCGGGCTAATCAAAGTGCTGCCATCTTTCGTTTATGAAATAAATTAAAATATACTTATCGACGTAAATCAGACCAAAGCAAACTTTAAGAACTAAAAATGAAAATTTAAGTGTTTTTCAATGTCTAGAATCAGAATTTAAGCATGAGAACAGAACCCCCCCCCCCCCAATTTTTTTTTTTTTTTGACCGGTGTTATGATGCGCTCTTAGTATATAGTACTTTAATGCTTATTTAAAATCTGAAAGTGTTTCAGATTTTCTTACTTTTTTTCTTTAAAACTTTTTAGCCTCCCATGCTTGATAGTCCTGCTTCTGTAGTAGATACTAAAATTCAAATGTAATCCAAATTTTTAGATTTTTTTTTTTTCTGCCAAAAGTAAGTAATAATTAATTGAAATTTATGACAATTTGAAGTAAATCCTTAAAAAGAATACTTGTTCCATTGACCATTAATTTTTTTTTTTAAATAATAATAATAATGAAAGTAAAGAGACATCCTCTTTTCGGATTTTTCTAAAATTTATTTAGAATTCCTTTATTTTACATCCAGGACAAATCATATGGATGATCACGTCGTAGAAAAAGTTGCCGCTCTCAGAGCTGACAGAATACGGAGTGTTACAGGTGAAATAGTGTGTCAGGAAGAAGAACCTACAGTATGAAAACCTAGTTTTAATATTCCAATACTATTACTAAAGATGTAAATATGTTAGTAGATGTCACAGTACTAGTGTTTTATTCTCTTTCACTTTTATTTTAAAGGTTTGGCCATTATCTCATTTTCCTGATACTACAGTGAGTATGGCTTCAGCTCAGCTTCTTCAGCAACATTCAACATATTTAACATCAGAAAAAGTGTTGAAACAGGTAATAACAAAAAAAAAAAAAAAAAAATGTTACCTCTATCAAAATTAATGACTTAACTGTTTTTTAAAAATATGCCACATAACTAATTACACACATTTAACTTCTTCAAAAATGAGCATTATCCAATTTTTTTTTTGTTTTGTTTCACACAGGACTACACTGCACACACACATATATCATAGAACACACAAGTATATTAAATTATGCCATGGTTAAAAAAGGAAAAAAAATTAATACATCAATATATGGCCCTACTTTTTTTTTTTCTCATGATCAGTTTTGTTTTGAAATCAAGTAAATATTCACAAATTTAAAACAATCTTATTTGAGTACCTTAATATACAGATGATGCATAATTAGAAAATTATGCATCAAATGACATTACTACAAAAAGTTTAGAATACAAATTCTATTTTCTTTAAGTCTTAATCTGTAAAGCATTCCAAAATCTGGTGTGATGCCACTCGACTTTCTGAACACTTGATCTTTACTAAGCATTTAAATAAAGATTCAACTCAACTGTATGTAGTGTTCACACACTAGGTGCACTTAAAAAAATTTGAGTGTATAAAAATATGTACAAAAATTATAAGCCCTATACCCACCAAAATCTGTACAGGTTGCGTGACAGTGACCTATAACATACATACCCATCAAATGCACCATTTAGATACTAGCATACTTTAAATGATTTGCTTCCACAGGCCGTAATGAATAAAAATTATTTTTTGCAACCCTGTGAACAAACTGTCAGCTCTACACACATTAAAATCTCTGCAGGACATGTGACCATGACCTATAATATACATACAGAATTTGTGCTCAACAGGCATAAAAGCACGAATTAGCTAAAAAGACTGAACTTTGCTGTGGATCATACAGAACAAATAAATTATGCATTTAACACATTACCTGTTATTCTTTCATTTGTATTCATTATTAAACTAACTAATATTCATTGCATCACTGCATTCAGTATGACTAAATTCATTTGCATAGATCTCAAAAACAGCCAAATGATGTTGAAAAAAGACTGAAAACTTTCATACCTGGCCTGGACCATTTAGACACTAGTGCACTTTCAAATAATTTCCATACATAGGCCATAAAGAATGCTTAAAAGAATTCTTTTTTTATAGGCCTGGTAAAAACTGTGTCCTATACACACTAAAATCAGTACTGGTTGTGCAAGAGTGATCTATAATATAGAATACACCAAATTTAAGCTCAATTGAATGCACCATTTAGGAACTACCATGTTTACTCACACACACATACATCACTGCAAAAATAGCATAGGTGAATTCAGACCTCAAAACTTGCAGATACATCAAAATCTCAAAGTTGAATTTTTCCATGATTACAATACTTTTTTTGCATGGTACATATTTAGAAAGTAACAAGGGATTCTTAAAATTAACCTAAAAATATATTAACTCTTGAAAAAGTTTTTTATTTCTAATACAAGAAATTATAAGTATGTTTCTTTGCTTAAAAAGGTATTATTAACCTTTTACATGCCAATGTTCTTTTTATGGAACATCGTGTTTAATATTTAAAAAAAAAATAAACTGTCATATCTATCAGTTTGAAAAAAATACTGCTTATTATTGAAAGTGTGATTGATTTTTTGATATATTTAGTATTTTCCAAATGTAAAAATTTTTGCCCAGAAAAATTTCTAAAAAATGCTTTTTTTTTTTTTTAAATAAAATTTTTACAGTACACAAGAAGAAAAATTCTATAAAATTCACCTACTGTATTTCCAATGGATGAATTCAAAGAAATAATAAAAAAAATTCAAAATATATCAGGGTATCTTTTCTCAATCTTGCATAAAAGTGCAATGTTCCAAAAAAGGAACATTGGCATGTAACAATATACAAAATCAGGGATGTCTTATTAGGGTGTCCCAAAAAAATGAAAGTCGTTATTTTTTTTCGCATACCCTCTTATTTTTTTCCTTTTATGTCAAAACAATTGTAAACAAAGTTTCATGTCATTTTAACAACGGCAACCCGTGCCGACTTGCATCTGAACGCGTTAGTCAGTACATGTGTATACTTAAACAAGCGAACGCTGAAGACCCGTGTCTGTAGCAGAGCGCTCCACCTACAAATGGTAAAAATAAAACAAAACGGAAAAAGACAGGTTTTGGAATGCTTCGATAGTGACAACGGGCTATTCGTGAAACGTATCAGTATTAGTTTACAGAGGACAGCGTACGTCTACGTATCAATGTGCTTATTCTAATCTGTTTTGTTAATAAATGTTTGTATAGTTTTTAATCAGCGAACAGAGCATGACAGTGGAATTACGTAGTTCTAAAAAAAGGATATTTTTTTATTAGGGAACATAAAGGATAAAATAAAGGGTTCAAAACTTCCGTCGAATGGGCAAGTTCTCTCGATTTTGTTTTACAATATTCGAGAAGTGAATTTAACTGTTAATGAAAGTGCAAATCTCGCTATTCGCGAATGTACTATCTTTTGGAAAAAGGCACGCATACCTACAAAATTGTTGCCGAATTGTGTAAGGAAGCTTGTAAATATGAATGAAGTTTGGAGAGACTTACAAATAAATTCAAAGAAATCACAAGGCGTATTCAAGCGGCGACAACAAGAATTTTTAAGTAATTTAGACAATTTGTTTGATATTGCACATGCTGATGCACTTAAATTAATGAAAATAGAGGAAGATGGGATGTTCTTGCAGCGCCAAAGAAAGCCGGGCAGGCCCGTTCATTTAGGAGGAGTGGACAAAAAACTGGCCAAAAAAGAGGAAAAGGCACGACTTCGAATTGTCAAAGAAGACAATCGGAGAATTATCTTCGACATCATTGCAAGACGATTCCTCTTCGAATTCTAATGAAAATATGGATTTAGAAGATTTCCCAACACCAGTCGAAAGCTCAGAACCTTGGACAAGTAAATCTGTAATGAGGAAAGATTTCATTACTCCAAAGTTAGTTGCTGCATTAGACAGGTATCAATTAAGTGTACGAGATTCTGTGCTTATTCTTGAAGCTACTATTGATGCACTTGGACTTAACATTGACGAATTTCCAATAAGTAAGTCTTCAATTCAAAGGATCCGAACAGAAAAACGGGAGGAACGCACAGAAAACATAAAAACGGAAGGAATTTGCAGAAAACATAAAAATTGATTTCCAAAACGAAGTACTGGATGTAGTGACCTTACATTGGGACGGCAAACTCTTACCTGCTTTGAGTGCTTTAAAATTTAAAGAAGAACGCTTGCCCATAGTTATTTCGTATAGACTCAAAGAACACACATTGCTGTGCCAAAACTGGAAAATTCTACAGGCAAATAACAGGCTCAGGCTATTTGGCAGGCGGTCTTAGATTGGAATCTCGAAGAAAAAGTCCAAATTCTCTGTTGTGATAGTACAGCTTCGAATACAGGTCGTTTTAATGGCGCTTGTGCGCTTCTAGAGCAAAAATTTGATAGAAAAATGCTTTTTTTCGCTTGCAGTCATCATGTATACGAACTGAGGCTGTATTCGAAGTGAAAATTAAACAAGTGACAACAAGCCCCGATATCCCTTTTCTATAAAAAGCTCATAGAGAATTGGAAGAACATCGATACCGCTAAAATGCAATGCTATAGAGATACAGTGGAATCGTTCCTAACTGTATCCGAACTTGAAAATTTGCTTGTTTTACCGGGCTGAACTTAAAACTGATATGGCCAGAGAAGACTATCGGGACTTGATTGAACTTTCTATCGTATTTTTAGCTGGAGATGCAGAAAAAAAAAGTCAGACCTCCGGGTGCCATGCACCAAGCTAGATGGATGGCCCGAGCGATTTACTCCCTAAAACTATCGTTATTTAGTTCTCAGATGAAATTAAACACAAAGGACAGGGAAGCATTGTTAGACGCCTGCTTGTTTATCGTGACAATGTACGTTAAACCATGGCTTCAATGCATTTTGGCAGTTAAAGCACCCTACAAAGTTTTGTGCTTTTTGAAATCTTTGGAATCTTACGAAAATGTGGATGAAAATATCTCGAAAGCTGCTTTACTAAAATTTCTCCAGCATTTATAGTATTTGACTGATGAAATAGCAATATTAACACTTTTTGATGATGATGTGGACGAAGAAACAAAATTTAAAATGGTGGCAAATCTACATAGAGAAAATTTCTCTGCCCATGAGAAGAAATACATTCCATCGAAGGACAAACTTTGTGTTCCATTGTATGGTGAGTCTGATATATTGATTGTGTAGTTTTTATTTAGTTATATATATATATCACGCAATTGATACCTGTTATTTAAATTTATTTTTCACAGAAAAAAGCATCGATGATTTTATATCTGTCTGTATTCGAAGATATAAAATCGTTGTTCGTCATTATTTCCTAGACTCAAAATTGATGACAGTTTTCTCAATGAGAGTCCCTCTTCATGGAATAATAACGCTACGTTTCTAGATGCTAAAAAAAAAAAACAATATCAATGCTTAGAGCAGTGAACGATGCAGCTGAAAGAGCGGTAAAAATGATGCAGGACTTTTATGGTTTAATAACGGTTTAGGAGGAACAAAGACAAAGACAATTTTTAATGGTAATTTTTTTGTTTTATAGTCATTATGGGTGTATTCTAATGTAATTTTGATGAATTAATTATATCTTTTATTCCTGGATCATAGTGCGGTATTTAAAGGGCTAATAAATAATAACAAGCTAAATCGTCAGTTTGAAATATAATGTATTTTCAATTTTTACAGAGACACAAAGTTAGTATTGTTCCAGTGGCAGCTGTTAGTTACAAGTGGAAGAATCATGATGGAATGTTTCATGTGTATGGATATGAACAAAAGGTCTATGCTCCAGATTACCCACAAAAATGTTGTTGCTGCTGCTGCATCATTTTATGAATATTTTTTAAAAGATGACTATGTAGGGGCATTCTGAAAGTGTTATCTTTTCTCTTTAACAGCTTATTTTTTGGTGACGAGGGACTTTAGTTGTGGAGCAAAGTAATTTTGAATCCCTGTTAACTCAGTGGCAAAATTCTCCATGTCAATTTGTAAAATCATGATTAGAATTTAACTGCAACAATACTGGACCAAGCCTACTATAACATATATAGTAAAGCGAATTTTTTATCAAGCGAAGATAAATAAATACTATACACTGAAAAAATCACCACATCTTAAAATTGGATTATAGTTAATACACTATACTTAAATGAAGAAAAGAAACTCATGTATTAAGCTTTGCTAAAAAATTTAAGTATAACAATATTTATTTATTGCATTTTTAAGAACACTTATTGAACACATTTTAAGTAACCATCTGAAAACTTAAAAAATTTTAGTGTGGCATATTTAATCTGATAAAATAATTAGTGAAGTATATATATGTATACATATATTTGGCACAGGATAAAAAGGCAAGAATTAAAAAAACTTTTTTTAAACTGCTTAAATTTATTTGCAAGGTTTTTGAATAATCTGCACCTCCTACTATATGCCAAATAGTTGGAAATAATAAACACCTAAAATACATTTAAAAAATGAAGTTCTTGAATTTTTAACCCTTTTGATGCTAAAACTGTCTTTTCTTACGAATTGTGTTCCATACTAAACTAATAAAATTCTATCATTTTCCCTACGAATACTGTAAAAAGTACTATGAAAATGATGATACTTTTCAGATGCATCCTATATTAATCATATAAGTCAGTAAAAATTGACTGGCAGAAATTATGCTCAAATCATTTTTTGTTTGTTTAGTAACATTTCACGACAATTAACAACAAATCATTTGAAAATTTCACAAAGCAGTTTTTTAACTGGACCAGATGTGTGATGTAAGAACTATTTCTCATGGTTAACAGTTTTGTATTTGATACTTAATTAAAAAAATAAAAAAAAATACTACAAAAGGTAATTTGGAAAGATAACATTTTTATTTTTTTTTTTAAACTTTCGCTCTATCAAGCAACAAATATTAGTGCAGGAAACAAAAACATTCTCAACAAAGATGTTCAAATTTTGTTTGTATGTGTATATTATAGCAATTGCTTTCAAAACAAGTCTTGGAGCATCATATAGTAATTGTGGTGCAATTAATGACTGCAATTGTTAGAATGACAACAGGTATTACTGTTGATTTTCCCCATTCTGGTAAGTTTAAGAGTAAATCCATTATCCTGATTTATAAAAACAGTTCTTGCATCATAAATTTCTTGTTTATAAAAAAATTGTTTGAATGCATTTAAAACACTCATAAGCTGTATGAAAATAGATATAGTTTAACAATTATCGTCATATTTTTGAATTTTCAAGCTTTAACCCTTTCATTCCAAGTTTACAGATATTTTCAAAACCCCAAAGTCCTGAAGATGCACCCATAATTTCACCCCCCCCCCCCTGAGAAATTTCGGCTTCTTTTAAGGACAATCAGTAACCAAGCGGTTCTCACCTTTTTCATGTACTCGTGAAATGCGAAGAATAGTTCATTGTTAGGACTATCCCCCGGTTATTGAGAAGAGAGCAGAGAGGTAGGGATATTATCACTGACACTGACGGATTGCTTTTGGTCGTATGAACAGAAGCTATCCTTTCCCCAACCCTGTTAAGATAAACCACTTATCACGTGTCAAAAGGGGGGGGGGATGGTGTTTTTTCTCAGGCGTCTCCGGGCGATATGGGATCCACTTTATGCCGGGCGCCTAGAGCCATTATGGAATCTAAAGTGTTAAATCATGCAGTGTGAAGATTAGCTTAAGACAGGAAAGGGAAATGGAGACTTTAATTTTAATTAAATGGCAAAGTTTTCGAGATGCAGATTTGCATTTATATATTTTTAGGTAATTATGCTGTAGGAGAAAATATTCCTTCAGCTAATCAGCATTGTCATAGTGTTTTAGCTTTCATTTAATTGTAAAATTAATTTGAAACACGAAATGAAAATTTCATTTGCAGTTCCTTATTCAGTTTTAAAATCATATTAAAACTTGGAATAATATAAATTTGTAGAGTATTTGCTGCAAAAAGATCATATAAAAATATTTAAACGCGTATGTGTAATTTTTCTTTAACTTTGCCTTTGATTTTATTTTAAAAAATTGAATTCTTAAAATACCTCAAAGCATGGCTTAAGCAGTTTTTCATAGTATTTTAAGTACCATAATAAGCAAATGCTTATTTAGTTTATAGCAATTTGTAAATTTTGTTAAATTGTTTTTTACAGTATCTTTTTGCTTTCAGTTCTTTTTTTTTTTTTTTTTTTTTTTTTTTTGTGTCTGTGTGTATTGTTTATGTATTTATTGAATTTATTTTCACCTCTGTTATTTATGGCAGAAAATTATAAAGCTCATTTAGATTACAGCCATTTGTAAATTTTGTTGAATTACTTTTTATTGTATCTTTTATTTTCAGTGTGTTCATTTTTTGTTTTGTGCATTATTTGTGTATTTATTGAAATTATTTTCTGTCTGCTGCCAAAGAAGTATAGCTAAGAAAAGTATATTTTAAATATCAGAATTATTATTTCTTGAAAATGATATATAATTGTCCAAAATAACATGTTAAACAATTTACGAAATTTGTGTTCATTATTACATATGTTTTGTTGCTTTTGACAGTGAGATTTTTATATTTATGAAAATGTTCATCATTTTTTAAAATTTAATTTTATGATTTATTTATTCTTTTGACAGCAAGAACTAATTAAAAATTGTAAATTCTATTAACTGCTGTCATGCCGGTGCCTTGAAAAACATTACTTTTTTATGTTTATGTGTGGAATAATTTACAAAAGATATGTTGCTTCAATGTATCCATTTAGTTACTTTGATCTTTAATTCAAAAGTAATAGGCATTAAATTTATTTATCTGATGCTGATCATGTATTTGAACTTGTTATGGTGTTTGAGGTACTTTATAAAAACTCACTATCATCAACAATATGCCATGTAGTTTCACTAAGCATACATACATGCACACAGATACTCAGTAATAAAATGCTTAATTCTATACTTCTGTCTTGAAAAGTGTTTAGGATCATAAATCAGCATCAACTGATACATACAAAATTAAAATTTATAAGAAACAATAACAGATATATATCAGCATAGCTGCCAACCGTTCCGATTTTTTAGTAACATTTTCTACCACTATTTGTGAACAGTTTTATTTCAAATAAAAAATATGGACTTATTTTAAGCTTAAATTGCTATGTAAAAATTAGTGGTGGAAAATGTTCCGATAAAATCGGAACAATTGGCAGTTATGTATCAGAAAACATAATATATATCAGAAATGAAGCAGCATATCTATTTTAATTTTTTTATGTGGGAAAGAAGTGATCCAGAATCCATTCTATTAAGACTGAGCAAACTTTTTATATTCTCCACAAATTTTAAATTACTTTGCAGAAATTAATAATCACCCAATGTCAATATTCAAACTATGGGGTTTAGTAATAAATTTTAAATTTACTTAATTCTTTAATCTCTCTTGCATTTATCAACCTTTTATTTATTCCTGCTGTGCCAAATCTTTTTAATTTATCTTAGATGTGTACTGATTTAAGTTAAAAATATGTTCTATGTAGAAGAATCTCATTTCAGTATCTTTTCTACTCTGTCCAATTTGTAAAACTTCTTTAAAGAATAAACTAACTTATATTTCACATCTTTTGTAGGATTTATTGAAAACTATCAACATAATACTAGTGAATAAAAAGGCTCAAAGAATTAGGGTTCAAAATTAAAACAGAGAAAAATAAACCATACTGTCAAAAGAAGACAACTAAAGTGGAGGATGCTTAAGTTTTTATGTAGTCTAATATTTATGTTCTCTTACTGTAACACATTTTTATATACAGTGATACTTCTATGAGTAACCACATCTATTAACCCTTTCCGGCCCAAGCACTTTTATCATATTTTCCAGTTTTTGCAGATGGCTGGAGTAATAGCTAAATTTCTGATATCAATTTAACAAAACATGGTTAACTTTTCTATAACATGTGTCACATTTTTAGAAATATGTATATTACTTTGTCCTCCATCACCATTTTGTGCAAATTTCATTATTATCTGGTAAACAGACATGGGAAAATTTAATCATTCTTCTGAATTTTGTCAAGTTCAGCATAAATAGGTGGCTAGAACGTCTAGCCACTGCCCGCGAAAGGGTTAAGCATCCCCCTCCTCCAACGACCAGTTTTTTTACACTACCTATTTAGAATTAAGATTCTCTAGAAGAGACAACACAACCCTCTACGAGCGACCGGATTCCGTTCCCTGTCTGAAAATTTTCTAGCACTTTTCCATAAGTAAACGAAAACCACATTCTTAACCAGTCGCTCTACTGCAAATCAGCAGCAAGTGCATGTACATACCATTTACAAATTCCTTAGGTTAGAGAAGAGACATGTCTAAGAAACGAGTGATTTTACTGTTGGAGCACTGTTGTTGATGTGATACAGTCACATGAAAATGGAAATTCGGAGAGGAAGTTGGCAGTTACTTTTGGCCCAAAAACCAAATTTTAGAGTAAATGGATTTCATTATGGCAAATTTAGAATGCATGAAGAATATCAGGATAAATGCTCTTTTGTAAGATGTAAAAATTGAAGTAGAGAGAAAAGTACTCTCGGAGAGAGAAAAAAGAATGAAACAATCCAAAATTTCTTAATACTTTACTATAATTTAAATTTTGCAAATATGTTTGTATAATTAGTATCAGAACGTAATTTAATGAATAAGAAAACAAACAATATTTTTTAGCCATTTTTTTCTAGGCAATCAAATGTTACACTTCTTTTAGCAACCATCTCTCATAGTGATAGATTTTTCACAGAACGGAGGGTGGTTGCTCCCGAGAAGTTTCAGTGTACGTATGAATATATCTTACAAAAGCCATATTTTGGTTCTTAAGAGCATTTCTGAATGAGCAAAAAATCAGTTTCATAAAAACTTTTTAATGTGTTAAAGTACTGTTTCTCATGATCATAATTTAAGACAACATCCAGCTCTAAGACAGGGACTGAGTGGATGAGCAAGCCAACATGAAACTGTTGGTTTTTATTTTCAGATTAACACAGTTGCAACAGCAGACCCATACTATTAGGACTGGTTGATGCCATTAGCCTGGTTTGTACATAAATACTGCTGAATGAGCAAAGGAAAGGGTGGGTGAAAAAAATGAAAAGAAGTACTCTTTTTCTGTTCTCAACCTAGCTGCAAGATTGGGAGGGGTGTAACAGTTTAGACAGTCTGCATTCAAAATGTGAACTAAATTGAAATCATGATGCTTCCTACTTTAAATATCCCCTACAACATATTTTAAATTAGGGATGCACCGAATACCATATTTTGCCGAATACTGAATAATTGGTTACAATTTATTAAACTTATTAAATCGTCATTAAACCTTGATGACAAACTTAATTAGTTTGTTTTTAAACAATATTTAACATTTCATGTGATAAAAAACTTTAGAAATTAAAACATTGTAAAATTTAATATCCAAGTATTTTCTTTATATATTATTAATCACCTTTGCAAATTTGTGAAATGATGGTAATTTTTTGTACCCGCCTATTTTATAAATATTCAGCAGTTAATTGACTTCACATATTTATGAATACTTAATGAGTTTTTTTCTGGTTACTGATTGATATTTAAACGATTTAGTAATAGTAAAGTTGATTAATGCAATGCACCATAAGATTTAATCCTCTAATATCCATGGTTGCAAATAGGCTACCATCCTTTAAATGCTACTTTTTACAGGAAAAATTCTTCAGAATGTAATTTTGAAGTCATAAATCATTAATTGTACCTTTAATTAATAACAGTATAGTCCACAGATTCCAGCGTTAATAGATTAATAATATTTTAGAAGAAATACGGATAAAGTCAACAACAACAACAAAAAAAAAAAAACATGTTTCCAATGATAGTTTTCTCCTATTTTAATAATATTCAATATGAAGAAAAAAATGCCATTCATGTGTAGGAAAATATTTACTTTTTCACTAAATACAAAATTATTTTTTTTTCAAGTTTCATTTTAATATTTAGAAGAGTTTTAAAATCATGCTGCTAACATTGGGGGAAAAAACTTTCTCACATTTTTCTTTAAAAATATATTACATTATTTGACTTAAATTATTTTTTGTTCATATAATGTTCTTTTTTTGCTTATGAATTTTTTATAATGGGCATTAAAGAGTTAAGAAAAATTGAAAAACAACAAAATTTAAATTTAACATCTGAGTGCTTTCTCTTACATTAAAATTACTTTGAATGTGATATTAGCAAGCAACAGTTTGAATTAATTTTGAACTATGGTACTATACTATAACTTTCATTAATGGTATAAAAAAACATTTTTTTCACTGAATATTTAAATTTGTTTACTATTCGGCTGCCGAATATTGAAGTATTTGGCTGAACCGAATATTCGGTTTGTCTGCCAAATAGGCAGTATACCGAATACCAACCGAATATTCGGTGCATCCCTATTTTAAATTCTAGCAGTATGTACAGGAAAATGGAATTAAAGCTGAAAAAAGGAAGATTTAATTTACCCCCAGGAAGACCAAAGAAAAACAAAATCAGGAAGTTTTTGTAAAATCAGAGTTGTGTCAGTTAGGTGCAAATAACTACAAAAGGTAATTAAATGAAACTGGAACAAAGCTTTTCAAATTGAGAAGAAACTTTCAGTCCAACATTTTCTTTTTTAGATGCAGATTCCCACCACCACTCAAACACAATTTAAAGATTTGCTATGCATTTCTTGTACGTTGAAATATATGTATAAAAATCTGTAGACAGCTTAAAAATACGTGATTTTCATATCTAGTTTTATTACAATGTTAATGTTTGGAACAAAGTACTGTAGATGAAAGAATGATACAAAATATTACACAAAAATGTATGATTAAAATTCAGAAAACAAGTCCAAGCTTCTAACAAGTTTCCTCTGTGGAACATAGCGAAATGCCTTGTTCCAATCATTAGTTATCTTCATTTCAAGAAGTATGTCTAAGAGCTGGTTTAAGGGTAAGCTTTTATTACTCCTTCCCCACCTGAAATGATAAAGTTGGCAAATATTATTCACATTAATTCTAAATCTAAGTTACTACTTTACAACAAAATGAGAAAAACAATGTATTTTACAAGATATAATTTTATAACAAGTAAGGTTCTCATAATGCTGAACAAATCAATTATAAAGCATTGATTTGTTCAGCATTGTATTAGACACTTTTCACTAATTGGGAATTTTTCTGTACTGGAGCTGAATGCAACTTTAAAAAGTATCACTCTTTTTAAAAGAATTTTTCCTTAAAATGGTCTTTTTTCCTACCTCATTTTGAACATATTTTCAATTTACATTGCCCACTTATCTCTAGGTAAAGAATTAAAGCATGCTACAACCTTTTTGGGGCACACTGTATATATGCCAAAACCAATTATGTGGAGCCGTTCGCAAAACCAAGAAAAAATCCGCTATAATGAAAGGTTCAGTGTATTCAAACTTGCAGCACCGATTATTTCATAGAATTTGAAAGTGGATTTGTTAAAAGTCACTTTGATAATACTCCATTAATAAATTATTAACTATTTAAATCAGTATAAATAAAAGTATACCTGGAATTCCAATTTTTTTTTAACAAATGGGGAAACAGCACTGAAAATTAAGCTCAAGCATTCCAATTTCTATCATTTCTCATCCTTCTTGTGAATAATTATTTTTACTCGAGCATCCCTTTATCCTCCAATGCCGTAGGATTAAAAGTTTACCTTTATTTTCATATTTAATTAATTTTTTACAGATTTATGATAATTCAACACATTTATAATTTTTTGCCAAGTTGAATAATTTTTAAGATTAAGTTTACGTAGAAAATCTGCATATCTTTGTGAAACATTTATTGGAAACAGTTAATGAAGATCATGACATACTATTTTTCAGATTTTTTTAAAATGGCAGCATTTGTTATAATTATCATATTATTGATTAAAATTAATAAAAAGTATTCTGATTAATATAAGAATTTGTCCAGAATAATCATTAAATGATTTTTTTTACAAGTTTTATTTCAGTATAACATTATAAAACGCATAAATGGAAATACAGTGCGCACCGGTTATAACGGACCTGGGATATAACGTACTATCGGTTATAACGTATCTAGAAGCTAGGTCCTGATTGAAGTCCTATATTTATAAAATTATTTAACTTCAGTTAAAACGTACTTAAAAAGTACGCAATTCGGCTATATCATACTTTTTATACCAAAGCCAAAAATAAAATTTTGCTTTTCTTAAGCATTTTATTTCCCTTTTCTCAGAAATTTCAGTACGCTCAAAAACACACGTCATCAGTTTTCAGATTCTCTAGCGAGATGAATTGTGTATGAATGAAGGGAGCGATCTTTCATCTTTTTCGCCAGCTAGGTAGGGGTAAAAACAAGACCATGTTTTTCATTTGTCATTCATCAATGTAAATGCCTCCTGAAAAGCCCTGTCTATAATGATTCCGATGATAGTGAAGAAGAAACAGAAGAGCCTATATCAAGCATACCCGATGCATTAAATGCTGCAAAAACATTGTCACGATATTTTGAATGCCGCAGTGATCATGCAGACTCTACAAAGTATTATGGATATCCAAAACGGTATTTTTAAAGTAGCATCTGCCCATTTAAAACAAAAGAAAATTACAGATTATCTCAATAAAAATTGTAGGTAATAAAGAATTTTCTCTGTTTAATTTAAATTTTAAAAAATCAGACCTATTTGAAACACATATTACAATGAAATTATGAGCCCACTTTTTTGTGTGTAATATTGAATCTTACTGGCGGTACAGCTTATAACATATTACTTCTTTAGGTCCCGTGAGAGTACGTTATAACCGGTGTCTACTGTACACATTTTCATTTTAAATAATCTTTTTGCATGTTTGAAAAAAAAAAAAAAAAAAAAAAGATTAATTTTTTCATTGACTGTTATAAGCATAAGTAAAAAACGTGGCTATTTTTTATCAAAATTCAAAGTGCTCCATTAAGTTTCAGAAACTGCATCAGTGCATGTTTTCTCTTCAAAACATTTAGTGAATCGATTTGTTATATATAGAGGCATGCTGCCAGTTGCCGATATTCTGAATGGTGAACCATTTTAAAAGCACTTCCTTTCCATTCTCTTTTTTAACCCATTACATTTCCTTAGTTCCACTCAGATTTTTTTCTTGGCTTTGGTGATATGACAATATGACTTTATTTCAATATTTGAAACTATAAATCTTACAGAGGAAATTCCTTGCATAATTCAGACAGATTGGGGAAGGGGAAGAGAACTTTGTTACATCTGAATACTTTAGCTGTCATTAAATAAAAAATTTATAAATGCCACATTTGCATTTAGAAAACTTATTAATTTCAATCAATATGAAAATTGTTATAACCAATTCTGCTATATTATATATTGCTATAAAACAAATCTATTTTTCTTAAATAGAGAAATAATGTTTTAAATTTTGTTAGTAATTTTTTCACAAAGAACTGCAATTTTTCATAGATTTGAACTTAAAAATCAACAGATTTCTGCAAAGTCTTTCATGCCTACTTATGGTGAACATCTTATGCCTCTTTAGCACTCCTGAAAAGAAATGGTAGCAATCTCCAAAGCTGAACACACAGTCTAGATTCCCAAGTGTCTCTACAGCAGTTCAATATCACATTCCCCACCCTCCTGTTAATTTCAGTAAGAATGGAACATGCTACATTATTTAGTAAAAGATTCAAACAATCGAAATCCATAAAAAGCATCCCTATCCAATATGCTTTTAAATCAAGGATTAAATAATGTTTGTGTAACAATGTAAAACAATGGCCCATCTTATGGCAGCCCTTTGGCATAAGAATGGCAAATGCATCACAGCAGCTTGTATACACAGAAACCTTATATCACAAAACAAACTACTAATATTTAAGCAAGTCATTATTTAATAAAGTAAAATAAATTCTTAAATAAACTGTCACTAAATTAAGTGACTGAATATTACAGATCTAAAAATTAATGATGTTTTTCTTACATTAGGTATTCATCAAAGGGTAGATGCACTGCTCGTATACCTTCACGTTTAGCTTTTGCAAGCACAACTGGTTCTTTGATACACTTATCGACTAGGCCACCTATAAATAAGAAATGAAAACTGCATGAATAAATTCAACACTGTTACATTAAACAGGATTAGACACCATTTAACATGGCTTTTACCATCTTTCAAAATAGGGGTGCAGAATATGTGCGAAAGAGGTTTGGGGAAAATTCTGTGTGGCTGTGGAAATTTTTGCCCTGAGTGTATTAAAAGGGAAAAAAAAGGGGGGGGGGAGATACATTTTTGTACGAGAATGCAGTTATCAAAAGAAGCTAGCCTTTTAAAAATGGCACTTCTTACTGTTTTGGGGGAAATTTTGGAAAAAAGAAATTGTATTCTGGGAAAATATTGGGCCCTGAACATTTTCTGTACCCCTCTTTCAAACAATAAGTTTTAACCCTTTAATGCACAGTGATCCCGCTCTGGGAACACCAAACTCTGATGGTTTGACTGTTGACCGTCACAAAGAAGAAATTTGATTTCTATAAAAATAGTGGCGGCTGACATAGCTCCACGAGAATCCTTTACTTTTTAGCACGCCATTTCCTGTCAAAAAATGGTCAAGATTATTTTTAACAGCACTGACATCTGATGAAAAATGGAAGAATGCAAGAAGAGGTGGATAGATTGCCCAATGCTGGAAAAAGGGCAGCCATTGGCATCGCTCGACTTAACTACCAGCAAGATGGCAGACGATTGAAACGTTCATCGTTTGCCACAGATCTAGAGACCCTTTTTTGATGACAGCTGGCTGTGCGCACAGCCAGCTGTCATCAAAAAAGGGTCTCTAGATACAAGACATAAAATCTGCAAACTGCAGGCACTCTTACCTAAAATGTATACAGCATTATGATCATATTTCTTCAGTGGTTCTTTTGCAAAAGGGGTAATGTAAACTAATTTTTCTTTGGGGAACATGTCCAAATAGCTTAGCTCTGAGAGAGTGATGAAATTATCAGGCGCATACAGATTTGGCATGAACATTTGAAATGATGACATTGTTGAGCTTGAAAGATCAACATTACAAAAATGCAAGTCGAATGGGTGGCGGCCTTTTCTATTACTACTATATAGTTCTAATAGCTGTTCTGCACAATTTCTACAGTCTTGCTTCCGCATGAAACAATCATAATCCATATCAATAATCAACTTTTGACCATAGAGAACAGAGTTTGCCATTCTTTGATATGCAACACGATTCACGCTTTTTCTACGAACTCGCAAAACCATGGTATTGTGACCAATTCCATACTTTATATGCTCAGGCGGCTTTATATTTTGCTTTTCTATAAGCCATGCTTCTCTTTCTTTACGTTTGAACTCTTTTTTGCGTCTTTCATGATCTCTCCGCGTTTCTTTTTCACACAAAAATGCCCAGTATTTGATTCTAGATGAAAACGAATACATACTTAATAATTCTTTCATGTCCTGAACAGTTATTTTTGAAGGTACTCTCTTTCCTTCTAATTTGGCTACTTCATGCTCCATTAAGATCATCAAGATCTTTTTCTTCTGTTCATCATCTGTGGCTAATTCAATGTATTTTCCAATTTTTACATCAAGATCGGCATTCTTGCTTTCTTCGTTATTCTTGTCATTAATTTTGTCACCACAGTTATCAGAAGAATGTAAAAGATTGCATGAATGAAAATCCCTCGGTAAATTTTTAAATAAATTATTATCCCGATGAATACGCTGTATAAACTGAGATACTTGAAAAGATGACATCAAGCGAATATTTTTTCCGAACGTAAAACAAAAACGATTGACTGCTCTAATATTATACATGATGATTTCAAACAAATTTCGGTATCAAAGCAAGAAAACGGACTTCTAAATGTCGAAAAGATTTTCTGTTCTTGCTAAGTAAAAGGAAAACAGATTGATATAATATCCATAAAAATCGGGCCGTGACTCCGCCACTCCGCTGCCGGCTGGCCGGAAACGGAGTACTTCGGGCTCTGCTGCCGACCTGTGCAGAAGTCGTATTTTGGTTTACTGCACAGATACGGGCGTGATTTCAAAAGATGTAAATAAGCCGACCGTACGCTTCGTGATTGGCTCATTCGGAACCGTCTTATTTGCCTGGTCTGCCAAAATAGAAAATGAATCGCGGGGTCACGGACTAAGAGCCTCTTAGTCCGTGCGCGGGGTGTATTTAAGGTTTCACGCCAACAGGAAGTTCTTATATGCACTCTTTGTTGTTTGTTTACGTTTCCCTATTTGGACAGTGAGATTTACCAAATTTTTAATTAAAGATGAGGAGAAAAAGAAATGATTTTGTTTTGATTATATAAGTTATTTATGCTGTTGTAATTTTATTCACTGTTTAAAATATTATATTTTAAAAGAATTAAAAATTGATTTAAATACTTCTATAATAGCTATTGCTTAAACTGCAAGTGTATTAACCAAATTGTTGCATTGATCATCTTATTTATTTTTAATTATTATTATCTATTTTTAATATGCATCGTTTAAATACTAAACATTTATTACCCGTTACCTTGCCAACATTTTATTAAGTAAAATCCTGTTTTTAACGAAAATTTATATATATCGATATTTCATTATGTAAACGTCATAATTAATTATGTTAGCTGAGAAATCTTAAGTTTTGATATGAATTGTGCAGTGGATGTAACAAACATACTGTTTGGCTTACTTTTTGAATACTCTTATTGAACTTTTAACTAGCGGTCAAAATTAATCTTTCCCTTCATTTATAGTTAGTACGTGTTAGCATAATTGCTATTTTTTAATATAATCAATTTTAATTTTACATTTAGTTATGCCAAATGTAAATATACTGCATAAGTTTATATATTGTTCTCTTTCTTTTATGGATTAGTTTTTGACAGTTTAAACCAGTTTTTGATGCTTGTCATGTCAAAAACACATCCCAAGCTTGTTGCATATACAGTGCGCGAAAAAAGTATAAGGACACGCGAAAAATCGCCAAATCTAGAAGCCTTGTTTACAGAATCGTATGCAAATTTTTGCAGCAAAAATAGAAGTAAAACTAAAATATTCCATGCGTAAAGTAATTAAAATTTTCAATTTGAAATCTGCTAAAATTTAAATTTTGATTTTTAAACCTAAATGAAAACGCAAAAAAGTATAAGGACATTGCTTTTTCCCCAGTAATTATTTAAAAATTTGCATATTTGAAAGCATAAAATGACAATTCCGAGTAAATAGATTCATTTGCGAAAAGAATTTCCCACTCGGCGACTTTCAGAGTAAATTTTTAACGATGCCCAACAGAGCTCAACTTTCTGACTCTGAAAAAGGAAAAATTGTTGCTTTTCGAGAATGTGGATTAAGTGGGTGGGAAATTTCAAAAAGAATCAAGAGATCTAAAACGGTGGTTTATAATTTTCTAAAAAATCCTGGGATGTATGGTATGAAAAGGCGAACTGGGAGACAAGAAATTCTCACTCGTCGACAAAAAAGAAGGATTGTAAGGAGAGCTTGCGAGAAAAAAGAAACCGCAAATGAAGTTAGACAAAATTTGAGTTTACCATGCTCAACAAGGACTGTTCAAAATGTTTTGAGTAAACATCCTCAAGTTTCTTACGGGAAATTAGTGTCACCCCCACCTCTTACAAATCATCATAAGAAAGGAAGTGTTGACTTTGCCAAAAAATACATTTCTCTTGGTCAAAAGTGGGCTGATGTAATTTTTTCGGACGAAAAAAAGTTCAATCTTGATGCACCTGATGGTTTTCGTTATTTTTGGTATGATCTGCGAAGGACCATGGAAGTGTTTTCCAGGCGTCAATATGGTGGTGGCTCGGTTATGATATGGGGCGCTTTTGCGGCAAATGGAACCACTCCAATTGTATTTATTAACCGTAAAATGAATTCGGACAGGTATGTTGATATGTTAGGAGAAAGTTTGTTACTTGAAGCGCCACTAATTACTTCAGGGGACTATATTTTTCAGCAGGATAATGCTTCGGTACACGTTTCTACGAGCGCAAAACTGTGGTTTGAAGCTAATTCTGTAAATTTACTTGAATGGCCGGCGAGAAGTCCCGATCTTAATCCAATCGAAAACTTATGGGGACTTCTAGCCCGAGAAGTTTATAAAAACGGCACACAGTATCAATGTACGCAAGATCTTGTCGTTGCTATGAAAGACGCTTGGGAAAAAATATCTGTGGACATTTTAAAAGATCTTTCAGGATCTATGACCTCTCGGCTTATTCAAGTGATTGAAAAAAAAGGTAGTTTTCTTGATTATCGAAACATTTTTTAAGTATTTTAGAACATGTCCTTATAATTTTTTCCGTATTTCCTTTAATGTTAAATTTTGTAAAATCAATATTTTGAAGCTAAATTTTGCTTTTTATGGGGTATAAGTGTTATCACAAAATTATGCAGCAGAAGTAAGAATTATAAAAATTTCATTTAGGTGAAATGGAAATAAAGCATATTTTCATGCAATTAAATGTTGTCCTTATACTTTTTTCGCGCACTGTATGTGTCAGGGTTAGAAATTAAGATATTAAAGTGAGGTGCCAATGGGACCCAACTATTTTATCTAAGTTGCCAAAATGATCTACTTGGGCGTAATTTAAAAATTATGTAGTGTAGTCATTCAAATATCAAATCATAATAGCAAAGTACGAATACTAATTAAAGTTTGTTTACTAAATATATACATGTGAAAGTAGGAAAGTAAATATGTAGAATGTTAAATGCTGGAAAATGCTGCTAACGAATTAATAATAATAAAATTACTGCAATATTAAAAAAAAAATAATTGGAGCTGCAAAATACTATTCTTTTATAAAATTCTGCATCCTATGCAGGCTCTCTGTGCAATCCATACGTGCAAGGTCATGTGTCATGCGCCATCGCCAAGCTGAAAATGCACTGAGCTCTAGCCTTAAAGGGGGGAAAAAAGGAAACAAGCAAACAAAAGAAACCCAGGGGAAAAAATAATTTTACTGAGAAAAAAACAAATGTAACATTTCATTATATTTATGGCAAAAACAGAGCCTGACTATCACATGGGTAAGCAAGGCACTAGTCTGGGGTCTCAAAATCAGATAAATTACCCTATATAAATGAGATTTCTGATAATAATGACTTATTCCATGTAATTCTGAATAGGTAATATGGTTTGAAGGGTGATTGGTGATAAACCTTTCGTAAAATTCTGAATGTGTCAAGTATGTTATAGCGATTGCCGTTGATCAGTATGCTTTGCTAAGAATTTTTTTTTTTTTTTTAAGTTAGGCGTAAAAAATGACGACCAGGTATTATTTCATGGTCGTCAAACTTAAATTTCTGGGTGAAAAATACGACTAACGACCGCTTATTTCTAACCCTGATATGTGTTTATTTGTATATTAAGCGTGTTCATTAGGGCGGAGGGTCATTCCATTTTAATGTCAACCTTCAGACCAAATTTGGTGTAATTTGCTGTCAACCCTATTTTTTCAGGTATCTCGTTTTTTCCTTGATCCTATCATGGTAGAATCCACAGATAGGGCCGTCACGAATGTGTTAGACGCCTTTGTGCAAACACTGATTTAGTGTTTGCACAAAGGCGTCTAGAAATAAGCGGTCGTTAGTCGTATTTTTCACCCAGAAATTTAAGTTTGACGACCATGAAATAATACCTGGTCGTCATTTTTTACGCCTAACTTAAAAAAAAAAAAAAAATTCTTAGCAAAGCATACTGATCAACGGCATTAAAAAAAAAAAAAAAAAAAAAAAAAAAAAAAATTCACCTTCAAAACAAAACTATCATTTTACTATTCCGTGTACTTATTGTTGGAAAATATCATAATAAAATCGAGTCTCAGGAGGTTGCCCCCCCCTATAAATATTGAAACAAAATTATGCTCTGGACTGTAGTATTGCCCGATGGATACCCGGCACTGCCGAAAACTCACCCATGTGCCTGTAAAGTCAATAGAACCAAAAACACTGAGGTAGGTATCTAACAGTTACCATGGTTGCAGAGATCAGATTTGCTTCCATCTAGACTAGTCTTTTGCAGAGTTCTAGTGATATGGAATTCATTAAGTTCAAGCACAGACTTGGGAGGTATCCTTCAAGGAGTTGCCTGTTCTTTACACCCCCCCCCCCTCTAGAAAAAAAGGATGAAAGAAGGGAGAGGGGAGAATAAAGTGTATTTTTTTTCAACAATACTTTTAGAACACTGCCATAATGTTTAACGAGTGAACAGGGTGGCGACAGATCATAGAAAAATCAAGGTACTTTATCCATCGGGAAAAATCATGGAAGCATCAGGGAATTTCGTAAAAATATCCAAAAATCAGGGAACTTTCGTTTTCACCTAGTGGACAAGATCATTTTTAGTTGTGGATCAGCATCTAACTCACAAGTCATAGTGTCGTTCTGGATCATACAATACTCAAGTGATGCAGACACATTACGAATCCAAGACTCCATTGGTGTAGGCACTATATAAGTTCAAAACCGCAGGTATTCGGACTTGTACTAAGATACGGATCATATGAGAAACCAGACATAGGCCTAACTTACTAAGCTCAAGAGGAAGCAATTGCCCCCTTAAAATTCAAGAAAATTCAGATATAACCCATTTGAAAATGGTATTTTCTACAATAGGAAAGATTTGCCCCCCCCCATGTTAAATGCCAGCTTGTGAATCAATCAGATATTTGAATGCGAATATGAAACACTCTTTTTGGGTCAAAACTTCTGCATCTGGGCAATCCAGTAACAAATTATATTGAAAAGTAACGATTCGTTACCCCTAGTGGTCAATTGCGATTGTCCTTTACACCAAGAGGGTGGAATTTTGTAGTCATTGTAACCTCTGTCCCCTTATACCACTCTGGAGTTTTCTACAGTCACAGTAATTTTGATCATTGTCAGGTATACGACGATCAGGGAATTTTGTTTCTTAATTTCTGTAGCCACCCTGGTGAATGCGCTGTACAACTAGTAGAAAGGTCACTTTGGTATAACGTTTCCGATTTACACAGAGACACCAGGACATTGAATCAAAAGTAATTAGAAATCCTTAAATCTAAATAAAAAGCATGAAAATATTTTAATTTTATATGTGAACTGTTTGTTTTTCTAAATAAAGTAATATAATACAAAGAAAACTACAAACGACAAGTTTTATCATAGTTAATAATATTATTTGGAAGCATTGATTTTATTGAAGCTTCTTTTGATTATCCAGATTTACATAAGGTAGGTTTGAAATTCAAGGAACCCTTTTCAGCATACAAGATAATGGCTGATGGTTAATTTAATTTCAAGAACTTTAGATGTTTTAATAAAAAGTCAAACATTTCAAAGGGCTGATTAATTTTTATGACTTTCACATTGACAACTCAAATGGAAAGTTCAGTATCTCTTATTGCTACAATATGGGAAAATGGAACAAAAAAGGTAAAAAGAACATGGCTTATGTATTTTATCAAATTAAATTCTGAGTTTTGTTTTGAATGTAAAATATTTGGAAGAGAAAAAAAAACACTTTTTTACTGCAGAATTTAAAAATTTGCTCACTGTTCAAAATGTTTTCAAAGGCATGACAATGCATTCATAAAATGTTTAAAAGCATGGTACAAAATAAAAATATGTATGTTTAAAAACCATGGCTCTATCAATAAAAACAAAATAAAATTTGTTTAATGTTGAGGGAAAAATGTTGTAGGTCAATTGTTGAATTAGATCTTTCTAAAATGATAAAACAATTTGCATAAAGAAAACCACAAAAGTCACATTATAATGTCTAAAATTCTTTTAAAAAAACGAATATCCTTAAAAGAGTACTAAAATTTTGCCTGCATATGTAAAATTTGTTAATATGTCAGAAAAATATATTCACGGTAAAAATATTTCATCATAAGAGTAAAAAACTTAGAATTACAACAAGAAATTTAATTATTTGATAATTATGGCTGGTATTGCTTGGAATAAGCTGGTTTAGTAGACAGATTTTTTTTAAAGGAACCACTAGTATTATTTGTGCCTGCTCATCATTTGTCCTAGCAATTTGTTTAGATACTATCTAAACAGGGACCCTACTAGGAAAAGGAGAAAGGGCTTTCTGAGCTCTTCATCTGCTCATAATAGTGATAATAGTTTCAAAAGCATGGAGCTCAAAAGAAGTATGAGACTATTATTATACACATTATCCATTTTTTATGAAAAACAACATTTTATATAAGAAACCAATATAGGAAAATTGACTTGCACTCGGGCGTAGCCAGGGGGAAGGGGGATATCGGGATATATCCCCCCCCCTGAAATTTTTGGATTAGTGATGAAATTCCGTCTATTTATACACATATAAGTTCATATCCCCCCCCCCCCGAAAAATTTTCCTGGCTACATGCCTGCTTGCACATGAATACTTTTTTTTGCAAAATTGTACCATGGATGGCACTTGAGGGATTGCAGATTTCCATTGAGTAACTGATGTAATGAAAAGCATTAAATGTGTTTGCTACCACTGACACGAGGGACACAATTTTCTCTATGCTTTCTCACCAAATGCTGAAAAAGTGCAATCCGTACAGGCGGCTGTGTCAAAAATATTCTATAGCTCTGTGGCATGCGATGGGCACTTTGATTAACTGCCATGTTATTGGTGGTTCAATCAATCAATGGCAACAGCTGCACTTTTTCAGCATAGGGCAGTCTATCTAGTTTTTTTTCTATACCGATGTATGTGGGTGAGTCGGAAAATGTTTCCCCTGGCGACTGAGGATAGGTGTGTTTGAAAGTCAA